>MDKI01068924.1:0-28093 GCA_005239505.1 Nicotiana paniculata
TAAATATGAAATTCTGTGAAAAATACTAAGATTTGATATTAAAATGAATAAATTTGACTTCGGACAGCCTTTTGGGCAAACGGACCCGAACCCGTGATTTGACGATCTCGGAGGACATCATTAGTGGGAGTGTCTTCCAGCTTGTCCTAGAGGCTTCAAGGTATACCCATTGGCGTTCATGGGCCTTGGCGTCTCTTCCATCCTGTTTTTTTCACTTTTGTCTTGTTTTTCCTCTAGTTTTAGAGACAACTATGTATTCTCTTTTCAGACTTGTATTTAGCACTCTTACAGACAGTTCATGAGTTTGTGACTCCAGGTTTTGGGAAAAATTTACGCGTTGTTGTATTATGATATCCTTATTTAGCTTGAAACCATATTTAGTTCTGCTGTTAAATTGTGAACCGTTTAGTTTATCCTATTAAATTGATGTTACTATGCTAGATTATCTATACACGTTGGCTTGTCTAGCGGGTTCAACGTTAGACGCTTCCAAGCATATGCCCAAGTCCCATATTTTCCTACGGACCCTCCGGGACCGTGAAATCACGGGTCCAGGTCCGTTTGCCCAAAATATTGACCGAGGTCAAATTTATTCATTTTAATATCAAATCTTAGCATTTTTCATAGAATTTCATATTTAAGTTGTCCGGCTACGCGCCCGGACTGCGCACACAAATCGAGGCAACTACAACTGAGGTTTTCAAGGTCTCGAAAGTACAAAATGGTTAATAAAATAGGTGATGACCCCTTTGACTCGTCACATTAAGACTCAAGGGCTTATATAATATTACAGGTGAAATTAGCATTCAAGAATCTAACCCAAGTGGTGTATAGCTAATCACAAGCATCCAATTTTTGCCCTCAATCCAACCAGGTTAGCTTCAACATTATTACTAATATTCCTATTTGAGATTCAGCAAGAGACTTCAAATATGTAGAAACCACAGATTGAGCCTAAAGGAAATGACTTTGTTGACTCAGCAACACAAAATAGTAAAGCATATATCATACTTTTTACCCTTATTAATTGAGGACTAGCCTCCTGAGAGCTTCCTAGTGAAATAACATTCGGATCTGAGATATTAAAGCTCGCTCACATAGTTTATTTTCCATGTGGAGCTCCTTTAGATGGCTATATTTAGGCTCTGTGATCAAACCTGGTTAAATATGAGGCTAAGAAGTTAGTTGATAACTAAGAGTTCAATTGCTAGTTTGATCAAGGAAGACTTCAGCGTATATCGTGAAATAAAAGGACTTTATAGACATGATAAGCTGTAAATCTGTAGAGAATACGGAACAAGTTGATTAACCTCACCATATTCATAAATTGGAGCATCATAATCACCCTTTTATTCATGAACTAGTGTATAAAGAGAAAGAAGTCAAAATACATTTATGTAATAACGTCATAATTCTTCATAAAGGAAAAAATCACAGAGACGTCATCGAAAGAACAATGAAGATACCATTGAGCATATTTGAATTTAGGGGTCGTTTTATTGAGTCACACTAATTGGAGCATAACGGCACATACTGAAGACATCCACCTACAAGAGTGATAGAAATCTAATATGAACAAACCATATCCAACAAGTCAGAGGCTAATACAACAAAATGTTATCCTCAAGTTTCAATAGAATACCAAGACCCTGTTTCAAGAGAATCCATTACAATTTGTAACGTAAATATTCTTAACAAAAGATATGAACATCAACAAAGAAATAAAAAGATTGAATTTTAAGAGAAGAAATACCCAAATCCATATGTAAAATAAAAATATAGAATAGATTGATGGATATTATGATCCAAAAAATATTGGGTCATATGGAAGTATGGAAAGGAGTAGTAGTAAATGTCACGACCCAAAATACTAACTCGGGTCGTGATGCGCCCAACACCGAGGTTAGGCAAGCCAACACTCAGATCACTAAGAATTTTCCCATATTTGATTAAACATCACAACACATGCCAAGTTTTAAAGTTCAAAACATTAATTGAAAAAGACAATTAGCCAATTTAACCAAAAGCAGTCATAAAGAGGCGTGAGCCAATTTATATACACGAACCCGCAAACCATAATATCTACCACGTGTGTACCAGGAACTAGTGTCACAAGTCCTACGGGCATACTAACAAAATATAAAAAAAAATATAATATAACTATCCCACTGCCTGGAAGAAATAGACGAGAATAACAAAAGAAACTCCATGGTGCTGCCAAGGATCGTCAGGAGAAGCAGCTCACCGTGAAGTCAGGTCAAGTCTATACCGGGAATCGAGCTCCGGTCTGATAACCAGATGCACCAGCCTCAGGACCTGTACAATTAGGTACATAAGTGTAGCATGAGTACATAAATAAATATGTACTCAGCGAGTATCCCACCTAACCTCGAAGAAGTAGTGACGAGAGGTCAACTTGATACTCACTAGGGCCCAACAAGATAATTAAAAATATATTGTAACAGCAATAGGCATACGAGGATGATAAGACAGTAAACATTGAATTAACTGCAATACAAGTAAAAGCTGGAAGTAAACAAACAATTACTACTTCATTTTTCTTTTTTTTTTCTTTTTAAAATATCTGCCCAATCAATATCCATGAAAATCATTCGAAATTTAGCATGTACATACGGGATAGGGACAACCGGCCTGAGCCATCATAATAATCATATATGTGCACTGCCGAGGGTCGAATGATTTGAACAATAATGTATCTTCCAATCTCGTAGTGGCGTACGGGCCTCTCCCATGAGAGTGGGAAAAATAACACTCCGCTCGCGGAATGTAAATTGCGAAGCGGTCACACGCACACACAATCCACACAATATTTTTCATAAATTACTTTTCAGTGAACAATTCCTTTAAGATTCTCAAATTCCATGATCTCGGGGAAACAAGCCGCATATGACATAAATTCATAAAGCATATAGTTCATTTCAAGGAAAAACGCAACGTATGGTGTAGGCCTAACTACCCGGACATAACAATAATAGCCACTATGTACGGACTCTCATCACTTTGTACGTACATAGCCCCCACAAACATTAGCACATAGTCATTTAAATTACCTAGGGGGACAATTCCCTCTTACAAGGTTAGAAAGGAGACTCAAGAATGCGCTCGACACTCCGAACTCGACACCCAAGGACTCAAAACTAGCCAAATGTTATACAAATATATCAATTTATACTCAAAAGTATGGAATTATCCTATTGGCTTAGTTATTTCACCTTACTTTGAAAAATCCTAAAATACACCCCCGGGCCTACATGCTCGGATTCCGGAAATTTTCGAAGGAATCAATTACCCATTGTCACACCTCCTTTTGCACCCCGGTGAGGGAAATAAGGGAGTCTTTCCACATTAATTGACATTATTCATTTTTTGGATTTATTTTATTCAGATTCGCCACCCGGATTCTCTACGGTGTTCCGGGACACCATTTATTCATTAGAAATCCCAAAACCGAGGAATTTCAACTCTGTTTAAATTGTCTGCGAACCAGAAATCTGAGTAAGGAATTTTTTTAACCCGGGAGAAGGTGTTAGGCATTCCCGAGTTCCGTGGTTCTAGAAAGATCGCTTAATGATTAAACTTGGTCTAAATTGTTTATTACTGCTTTTATACCTACGTGCATTTTTTATATTCTTACCGCTTTTATTATTCTTTTGTATTCAAAGAGTTATTTTTGGAGACGGCTCACGTATGCGTAAACCCGTAGAGTTTAAAATGTATCGAAAGTCATGCCACGCAGACGTGTACACAATTCTCGACACTAAACTCATTTAATAAGATAAATAGGGTGCGCAAGCGCATATTTTGTTTTGTTGTAAAAAAGAGACCGAAATCACATCGCTCAAGCGTGTACGTAATCCCAATAATTTTAAGAAATTCGTTCCTAAAGTGTCTCTACGAGTGTTTATTTTAGTCTTTATTTGTGTTACTCAAACGTATACACAATTTGAGAAACATGTACATTTTTAGTATACTCTGAAGATTGGTTTATTTTCTTTGTTTAAGGCATCCACTATCTAAACGGCTTTCGAGATTCACTACATTTAAATTAAAAAATCCTAAGTCAAGTCATGAGATTGGGCTATGGCCTAGTCTTGTCCGATTTGTATCTCCTTAGGCCATCCTAATTTTGGCTACTTTTGTAATAAGAAATGAAGCCTAGTACATCAATTTAAGGCATGCATCAATGAAGAGGGACCTAAAATTCACTAATTCATAAGGAACATGTTCCAAAAACCAAATAAACGCATTTAATTGCAAAAAAATGTTTTTTGATTGAACAACTTTATTATTTTCAGAACAACCTAAATCTATGTTGTTTATTTCGCAAATCATTCACACTGATTTCTTTATGCTGTTCTAATTCTGGAAATTTACAAGCATTGCTGAATAGCAGATTTCCTTTTTTGTGTGTAGAGTTTTGAAATTCTTTCTGAGCTAAAATAGTTGTTTTCTACAAATTCTATGGTTATCTAAAAAAAAAAACTGTAGAGAAAGATTTTTTACAAAAAAACGCTAATAAATTTGTTAACCCAAATCTGAATATTCCGACACTTAAAACCTTGCAATTGAGTTTGTAAATAAAACAGTTTTGAGGAAAATAAAATATGTGGGCCTTTTCAATCTCCACCAGGCCATTGTCAATGGCCTGGGCCTAAAAATTAACCACAACTGCTCTCGTTCGAGTTCAGCGGACTCAGATGACTCTGGCACAATTATGCATATTTCTTTAGACTTACATGGGTACATACATACAGGACTGAAAAAATACTGCTGATACAGTGAATATAGAGTCCAGTTTCATATTACAATGTTTCTAAAAGAACGAGTATAGATGAATTACAGAGCTTCAACTTCTATAAAGATACATTTTATTTTTTCTAAAAAAAAATGAACTGAAAATTGCAACTTCTAACTAGTTGATCCGACTTGAATGTCCGTATGGCTATACACTTGAGCCTCCTTTTGCAAGTTGTAAACACCCCAAAAGCTAGGTGAGTTATGCATCTACTAAGGCAGATTTGACCATGAAAGGGGTCGAACTTGACTTTAGTAATGCTATACTAAATAGTATCTAAAATAAATATCCTTTGTGAATTTTTCTTGGAATGAATCTGACCACAAGTGGGGTCAGATTGAATTCCGGGGATGCCATCTTATTTGACTCTTGAGAGTCATACTTGTGTTATGAAACGAATTTCAGCAAGTATTTATTCAAATACTTTGACTACTATTGGCACTTTGGGGAATAAATCCGATCATTTTTGCGGGTTCAGACTCCCTTCCTTAAGGCCCTTCTTAATTACACATTTTATACCATTAAGGGGGTAGTTTTCAGCAACTAAACCACTGTTTGTGCAGTACTATGGGGTGAATTTAACCACTAGAAGGTCAAACTCATCTACCCTAGTGCAAATAATTTCAGTACGGACTAAGGCAAACACAAAACCAATATTTAACTTATTTTAACTACACAAAATCAACGCATTCTGAAAAATAACATGACTTAAACACAACTAAAATGACTGATTCTAAGGATTCAGGTATTTCATAGACAACACTTATTCAGATTCATTTACTAGTGTATTAAACAATCCCATTTCAGATTTTTCATACCAAAAATAAAGAAAAAGAAGGTTCAGCTAGATGAGAAGGATTTGGACAGCAAAAAAAAGAACAAAATTCTGATTTAAGCATTTCAATATAGTTAAGCTGTTACATACTTGTTTGAAGAGAAAATACAAAAACTTGACCAAATAAAGGTCAAGTATAAACAGCAGTCAGCAAAAGAAATAAAATCCAGCAGCAACAAACAGCAAACCAGATAACCAAAAAGCCTAGTAGAAGATGAACCAAAATTCTGAAGGTAAATACTTAAAGTTCCCAAGAATTAGAACCCCAAAGAAAAAAATAGAAACTTCAGAACCAAGAAATGTTCTGATGAACTTTTTTAAAGAGAAATTAGACTTCTTTTTGCTTTCTACTAAAAATTTTGTTTTTTGGAAATTTTTGTTTATGAATAGCTACTATGATTTTCTGTGTTTTCAGATATGTTTTAGTAGCTAACTCAGTGTAAAAGAGGGTCAAATAGAATGTCCAAAAAAAGGATCCCTCAAATGTGGAAAATGGGTCTATTTATAAGGGAATTGGAGATGGGATATAGCATATTCTCTGCCTAATGAGCTGAAATAGTACATAGGGCAGCTGTCAACCTCATCTTTTGGGAAAACTGCGCTTATTCCAGAATTTTCCAATCCTTAAAAGAACCCTTTACCCTTAAAATCTGATTTCCTAAAATTTACATTACATGTTGTACCCCTTGGAGTCCCTGAATTTACCATTGGGTAATCATGGTTACTCGCTTAGGTTATCATTTAACTCTAGTTAACTAACACTGGTTATGTCCTTTAGGTGACTACTAGTTGTTCTTAACTAATGTTAGGTTAACTAATTAGAGGTTAATTGATTAAATGCCTAAAGTTAGCTTCCATACTAACTATCTATGTCAGTCATTTAATTATCACTTTAATCAAACTTAATTGAGGTTAGTCAACTCAGTTCTCTTAATTTAGGTTAAATGATCTGTTTTAGTCAATTAAGCTCAAACTAATTATCCTAAACATATTTTTTTTTAGTTAATTACTTAAGAGGTTACCTAAGTTAATTTGTAGATTGAAGAAGTTAGAATTATTTAAATGTGAGACTAAGTGATTCAATTATTCTTAAACTTCGTTAACTCAAATGCAAAATTGAACCTAACTAGTTGTCTTAGATCAATTAATAGAAATAAATAAGTTGTTAGACTTAATTAATTAGGGTGCTTAATCCCTACTGATTTTGGACCTGTTTAAGAATGAGGTTAACTAGGTGTTGGTTAATTCTAACTTAGTAAATTATACTTAACTCTTAATGAAATTAGGAGTCTAGTCTCTTTTTAGGAAGTTAGGTTAGATTAGCTTAATTAGTTAATTAGGTCCTTAGAGTTGGTTCCTAATTATGTGGTTAAATATATTAGTCTTGATAGCATGTCTAATCAATGACCAAATCTCGAGACTAACAGGGGTAATTAACTTGTTAGGATCATATTTTATTAATGAAATAGGAGGTGAGGAGACTAATTACCAAAGAGTCCTAGTCAATCTACATGCATATTAACCCGAGCTAATTAGTTCACGAATCAAGCAAACACATAGAAAAACAGTCGATTAAGCATGATATTCAGAAGAATTTTACCACAATGAATACATTAAACAATTTTAAAACTATGAACATTAAGACCTAAACTGCATTATTCCAATGTCTAAGTGGGTTCGATTAATCTAAACACGTACAATCAGTGTAAAACCAAAAGAATCAATCGACCAATAAATATGATCCTAAAATGATTACTAAACAACTCAAACAAGAAGTCATTTGGGGTTTTTGGGCCGATCACAAAAAGGAACGAATAATCAAACAAGGATTGAAAAGAAAGAAAAAATAAATAAATAAATAACAAGAAAAGCTAACTAAATAGGAAAAAACAAAAACAATGATTAAACATGTTTTTTTTTTGTTTTGAGAATGCATAGAAACAATAAAAGAAAGAAAAGGAATACCGGTTAAAGAGGTTTGGCCGGAAAAATTGAAGTTGCCGGACCTTGGTGGGGTTTGAATGGGATCAAACCCATGTGAATCACTTGCTCTTGTGGAGAGCAAGTGACTCACGTAAGTCAGAGACATTGATTCCCTTTCAATCGATGGGGGGTGAACTCTAGGGTTTTAGTGTTTTTTTAAATTTTGAAATTGCTCTATTTCGGGTGAGTTTTTGGGGAAACTGATGGTGGGGTGTTGTTGAGGATGAAGAGAGGATCATCTAGTAAGAATTTGATGGTATTTGGTTGAGCTCTGCCGCCGGAGGCGATTTCGGGCCGACAGAGTTAGGGCGGGGGACGACGGAGACAGATGAGGTGAAGAGAGAGGAGTGAGAGAGATGGATAGGGGATGTTAAATTTTGAATTTTGGGGTAGGGGGTAAGGTTTCGACATATTTGTATTAAAATGGGCGATGAGTTCGGGGCCGTTGGATCAAAATGATCCAACGGCTGATGTTAAAGGAGTGTTGAAACGACGTTTTTTCAGGGGTCAAGGGTTGGCCGGGTTTAAATCTAATTGGTTTGGGTATTGTGGGTAGTGTAGAGATGGGATTGGGCTTGGGTGCATTGGCCTAGGTCGGATTCTCATGGTCTTTAAGTCTTTCGGACACTTAGATTAAACTAATTAAATTAATTTAAATAATTCTAACTAATCATAATTAGTTCTAACCTAATTTCATCTAATTATCACTTAATTAATTAATCAAAGTGAAACTATCAAATAACATTCCTCATTATTTAGAAAGCAATTTTTTTTAAATGTTTTTTCCTAATAAAAAGATTGAATTAGACAACTAAGTATTAGATTGAGCCAAAACCTAATTATGCAATTAAAAATATATAAAATCTTGTAGGAGTATTAAATCTTGTAGGAGTATTTAGTAGGTGAAAAATTACATGCTCACAGCTGCCCCTCTTAGCTTGGAAACACGAAGAGTTTCCGGGCAAAGATAAAGTGAGAAGTCATAAGAGACGTTACCCATTCGTACCTTCCATTGTGAAGCGTTTTGAAAAGTTTGACCGAACCCTGCTTCAATGGTTGCCTCCATATACTTGGCTACAAAGGAATCAGGTTAGTGTAGTTCTGGAATTTTTGGTAGCTGGGACTACCGAGTAACTGTGGTTTCACTGCAGTTGCTGTTGTTACTGTTGCGGATCTCCTTATTACACCCAAAGTAAACAAAACGACAGACTAACTAAACCTATCAGCTGCTAGTTACAAGATTCCTATCTAAGACCTGTTCTTGAGTCTTGATCTTCTGCTAACTCTGACCTGGATCTTAATGTTTGTTGGCCGCAGGTGTTGGTTTCGTCTCTTCGCTTTTCGGATCAAGGCAGGATATATCGAACGGATGACTTTAATCTCGTCCTGAATAGTCCATATCTTCTCCGTATCTGCACTTTTGGATTTAGACTTCTCTTTTTTGTTTTATTATTCTGAATCGAAACTTCTTATTTTGGTCGTCTCGAGTCCAATGTCCTAAAAATGTTATCTGCACAATCAAAAAGCAAATGAACGAAATTTTCTACCCTAGTTTTCACTAGGAAAATTTTGTGAGTTATTGTAAGAAAATCTATATTTATTATTTGAAAGTAATGAAAAGCTGGGAACAAAGCACCCGATGTTATTGTAGACTAGGGGGTTGATACCCTATGCCCGAAGGTAAAATCAACTAGGGGTTGGGAGACCCTAGGAAGAGAATTGACAGGTTATGATGTCGTCTGAAAAAAGGTCAACAGGTTATGCTGTTGCCGGAAAAAGAGGTCACTGGGTTATGCCAATGTGAAAAAATGGTCAACAGGTTATGCTGTTGTCAGAAGAGATCATCAGGTTATGCCGACGTCTAGAAAGGTTAACAGGTTATGTTGTTGCCGAAAAAGATCACTGGGTTATGCAAACATCAGAAAATGATCAATAGGTTATGTTGTTGACGGGGAAAGGGTCATCGTGTTATGTCAATGTCAGAAAATGATCAACAGGTTATGCTGTTGTCAGAAGAGATCACCAGATTATGCCGGTGTCTAGAGAGGTCAACAGGTTATGATGTTGCCGAAAAGAACATTTGGTTATGCCAGAGTCAGAAACTGATCAACATGTTATGTTGTTGCCGAGGAAAAGGTCATTGGGTTGTTGCCGGGGAAAAGGTCATTGGGTTATGCCAATGTCGGAAAATGATCAACATTATATGTTGTTGTCAGAAGAGATCACCAGGTTGTGCCGATGTCTAGACAGGTCAACATGTTATGCTATCATTGGGTTATGACAACGTCAGAAACTGATCAATAGGTTATGCTGTTGCCGGGAAAAAAAAGATTACTGGGTTATGCCAGTGTCAGAAAAATGATCAACAGGTTATGCTGTTGTCAGAAGAGATCACCAGGTTATGCCGATGTCTGGAAAGGTCAACATGTTATGTTGTTACCGGAAGGAAGATCACTGGGTTATGCCAATGTCAGGAGATGATCAACAGGTTATGCTATTATCAGAAAGATCACCACGTTATGCCGGTATCTGCTTGAGTGTGGGACCCTATGTTGGAAGAAATTATCGGGTTATGCCAGCATCAACTAGGGAGTGGGACCCCATGTTGGCATCAACTAACGATTGGGATATCCTAGGTTGGCATCGAGTTATGTCGACTTTAGGTTATGCTGGCATCAACTAGAGAATGGAGACCCTATGTCGGCATCAACTAAGGAATGTAACATCCTATGTTGGGAAAAAGGTGTAGCTAGGGATTGAAGTCCCTATACTACTTTAAGTTTGGATTGTTTTCAGCATCGTTTTTTCTTCTTTTCTTTTCTTTTCGTTTGATTTGAGTGAATGCGGAAAAGATTTTTGGAGAAAACCTCCCTTTTTGGAGTTGTTGTTGCAGAGCTGATTCTAGCTCTTGTGCCTTTCTTTTGGTGACACTTGCGTTTTGCAAGGTTATTTTGGGTTACACCTGTTTCCTTCAAACAAAGAACAATTCATTAGTTTGAAATGGCGGTTGGTTTTGCGGCCTTGATTTTTCACTGCTTGATCTTAGTTCTTTGGGCGAGGATCTCAACAAACTTCTTTCTTGCTTACTGGGGATTGGGTTTCATGTCTAATCCCGGGGACCCTGGGCTTTCCAGATTTTATCATGACGATCGGTCACGTGGGACCCAATGTTTTGTTTTGCCTTTGTAGTCCTTTCACTTGCTTTTTCTTTTGGATTTCCAGAGTATCGGGGGGTGTTTTGGCCCTTCAACTCTTGCTGCAGTGGTTATTCGCGACTTTTTACCCTGAGGTCGAGAAACCTTGCCCCGGATTATGTTGATATCAGTGACTAAACCTCTTTTTGATTAGTAGTGCCCTTTTTTAGGTTTTCACCGACTAACCTCTCTCGTTTATCTTCTCGCCATCGCCCTGTAATGCTCTTTGCGAGTTTTAACTAACAAGACTCTCTCATTTTAGTTTCCTCTACTCACCATCGCCTCATGGTGCCCGTGTGGGTTTTCACCGATAAGACTCTCTCATTTTAGTTTCTCTCATTGCTCGCCCGCGTGTCCTTTCTTTGTCGATCGATCGGAAGGACTTGAACGGGATTTGGGGCAAAGGAATTTGTATCGATTTACAACTTTGGAACTTTTCGGGCAAATCATCGCCGAATTTTCACACTTGCCCCAGCTTAAACTTTTGGGGGGAATGTGGATTTTTACTTTGCTGTGACTGAACCCAAGGGAGAGGCTGCCTACGTATCCTTTCAGAATCAAGTCAGAACGTAGTTCGAGAGGTTTTGGTTTTGTTTTTGTTTTGAACTTTCTTTTGTTTTCTTTTCATCATCATTTTCCTTTTTTTTATTTAATCATCACTTCAAGTTCCGAAGCGGGTAATCAAGGAAAAGTAACCGGCTCAAAGGGTTTACAAAACCTGGTAGTGTTTGGGGTAGCGTGAATGAAAGCCTTCGTCATTTCGATCATAAAAATGTCAAACATAATACCTTATGACTGCGTTTACATTGACCGCCATTTCGGGGTCCTTTCCTTTGATGTCTCCCAAGTATAATGCTCCTTTTGGTAGAAATTTCCTTATGATGCAAGGCCTTTTACAATTCGGGGCAAATTTTCCTTTTGCTTCTTCATGGTGTGGGAGGATACGTCTTAAGACTAGTTGTCCAACTTCGAAGTACCTGGGCCGCACTTTCTTGTTGTAGGCACGGGCCATTCTTTGTTGGTACAACTGCCCGTGGAAAATTGCGTCCATCCTTTTCTCATCAATCAGAGTTAATTGTTCCAATCGGGGTTTGACCCATTCATCATCCTCAATTTCTGCTTCGATAATAATTCGAAGGGAGGGCATTTCAACTTCCGAAGGGATCACGGTATCAGTGCCGTAAACCAATAGGTAGGGCGTAGCCTAAACTGATGTCTGCACAGTCGTGCGATATTCCAATAATGCAAACGGTAACTTCTCATGCCACTGTCTGGAACTTTGGATCATATTTCTGAGGATTTTCTTGATATTCTTATTGGTTGCTTCAACAACACCATTAGCTTTGGGCCAGTAAGGGGTCGAGTTGCATTGTGTTATGTGGAACTGTTCACATACCTCCCTCATCAAGTTACTATTTAGATTCGTGGCATTGTCAATAATGATAGTTTTTAGGATACCAAAATGACAAATGATATTAGTATGCACTAAATCCACCACCACTTTCTTATGACAGCTTTGAACGTGACAACCTCGACCCATTTTGTGAAATAGTCGATAGCAACCAAAATGAATTTGTGCTTGTTTGAGGCCCTTGGCTCGATTGGCCCAATGACATCCATTCCCCAGGCAACAAATGGCCAGGGTGCCGACATAGGATGCAGTTCTGATGGTGGTGCATGGATTTGGTCGCCATGTATTTGACACTTATGGCACTTCCGGACCAAACCGAAACAATCTTTCTCCATGGTCATCGATTAATATCCAGCCCGCAAGATTTTCTTTGCGAGGACGTACCCATTCATGTGGGGATCGCATACTCCTGAATGGACTCGCTCATGATCATTTCGGCTTCTTTGGAGTCTACACATCTTAAAATATTTAGATCGGGAGTCCTTTTATACAGTACTTCCCCACTTAGGAAGAAACTGCTGGCAAGCCTTCGGATGGTTCCCTTTAGGTCTCCGTTGGCCTTCTCGGGATATTCTCTTGCCTCAAAAATATTTTAATATCATTATACCATGGTTGGACATCGGGTTCTACTTCGACCGTGTTGCAATAACCATGTCTTTCCTTGATTTAGATCTCCAATGGGTCTATGCGGACACTACCCGGATAGGGCAGCATTGCAACTAGGGTGGCCAGCGCATCGGCTAACTCATTGTGGAACCGAGGAATATATCTGAACTAGACGGCTTTGAATCGCTTACTAAGATCCTCCACATGCTGTCTGTAAGGAAGGAGTTTAACATCTCGAGTTTCCCACTCTCCCTGAGCCTGCTTAATTATCAAATCGGAGTCCCCCATGATCAACAACTCTTCTACCTCCATGTCAATGGCCATGTTCATGCCCATTATACAAGCTTCATATTCAGCAGTATTGCTTGTGCAAAAGAAATGGAGGCGGGTCGTGGCAGGGTAGTGTTGTCTTGTGGGTGAAATCAAGATCGCCCATATCCCAATACCTTTTGCATTGGCTGCTCCGTCGAAGAACATTTTCCATATGTCAGCGCCTTCCGAGATTATTTCGACGTTGTTGATTTCTTCATCCGGAAAATAAGTGCTCAAGGGTTGGTATTCATCATTAACCGGATTTTCAGCCAGATGATCGGCCAATGCTTGAGCTTTCATAGCTGTGCGAGTGACATAGACAATATCGAATTATGTGCGCAAGATTTGCCATTTTGCTAATCTCCCAGTAGGCATTGGCTTTTAGAATATGTACTTCAAAGGATCCAGCCTCGTGATGAGGTACGTGGTATAAGCCAATAAATGATGTTGGAGCTTCTGAGCAACCCAACTTAGAGCGCATCAGGTCTTTTCTAACTGAGAATACTTGGCCTCGTAGCTTGTGAACTTCTTGCTTAAGTAATAAATGGCCTGCTCTTTCTTACAGTTGCATCGTGTTGCTCGAGAACACACCCAAAGGAATTTTCTAGCCACATCAAGTATAGGAACAGAGGTCTCCCCGGGTCTGGTGGGAATAACACTGGAGGATTTGAAAAATATTCTTTGATCTTGTCGAAAGAATCCTGGCACTCGTCTCTCCATTTGACGGCTGCATCTTTTTTCAATAGCTTGAATATAGGCTAGCATGTAGAGTTCAACTGAGCGATCAACCTGCTAATGTAATTCAACCTACCCAACAGACTCATGACTTCCTTCTTGGTTCTTGGGGGTGGGAGATCCCGAATAGATTTTATCTTTGTCGGTGCAGCTCAATGCCCCGTCGACTAACTATAAATCCCAGTAATTTTTCGGATGGAACTCCGAAAGCGCATTTGGCTGGGTTTAATTTCAAATCATATTTGCGCAAGCGTTCGAAGAATTTCTTCAAATGCTGCACATGGTCACTTTGGGTCCTGGATTTAATGATCACATCATCCACGTACACCTCGATCTCGTGATGCATCATGTCGTGGAATATGGCGGTCATGGCCCTCATATAAGTTTCCCCAGCGTACTTTAAACCAAATGACATGACCTGGTAACAGTATGTTCCCCAAGGTGTAGTGAAGGCTGTCTTTTCTGCATCCTCTTCATCCATGAACACCTGGTGATATCTGGCATAGCAATCGACAAAAGATTGTACCTCGTGTTTGGAACAATTGTCAACTAGGATATGTATGTTTGGTAGTGGAAAATTATCTTTGCGACTTGCTTTATTCAGATCTCGGTAGTCGACATATACTCGGACTATTCTGTCCTTTTTAGGCACCATAACCACATTGGCTGGCCAGGTGGTGTATTGGTACACTCGGATTACTCCAGCCTTTAGTTGTTTAGCGACCTCTTCTTTGATCTTGTCACTCATGTCCGTTTTAAATTTCCTCTGCTTTTGTTGGACAGGTGGATGACTGGGGCAGGTTGGCAATTTATGTACCACCAAGTCCATACTTAGTCGGGGCATGTCGTCGTAGGACAAAGCAAACACATCTTTGAATTCAAATAGTACAGGAATCAAGGCGTCTCTAGTCCTTTCGTCCGTGTGGACGCTTATCTCGAATTGTGCCAATTCTCGATTTATTTCCCTAAAGGACTCATCTGCATCATACTCTGGTTCTTGATTCATTATTTTGAGATTAGACAGCGTATTAAGATCAGGGCATGGAGTCCGCAAGCATGCCATGTTATTTAAAGCCGCATTATTAGGACTGAAAAATAAGAAAAACTAACAAAATCAGAAAGAATAATAGACGATAAAATTTTGATTTCATTTCATTGAATTAAACATAGAAGGGTTTACATCGGAATTGAAAAGAAATAAATTAAAAACACTTGAATTACACCCTGAAATAACTCATAGTGCAGGGAAGATGGAAAAACTGAACTACTGGGACTCCCGCCTGGCGGGGAATGAAGTAGCCTTCCAGTTCTGCAACTTGGCATTTATGCCCATATGCTGCACCTCAGCGATGCTCGAGCCTTCCCTTAGCTGAACCATGTTGGCCTCATATAACATATGTTTCATGGCCTCACATATATCTTCAATTTCTTTCGCCGTAAAGGCCTCTTCTTCTTCTTGTTCAATATACTGTGGTTCGATAAAGGTCTTAGTAATGTTTGGGACTTTCTGAGACAGGTCCCATCCATTGTTTTTGCGGGCGTTGGCCCATTGCACATCTTCATCAGTGGCATGGAAACCTATGCCAAAGAATTTTTCGGCGGCGGGTAGGGAGATTCGTTCAGTGATGCTTTGTAAGGATATCCCAAGCCCCTTTCCTGGTTTGTATCCATGTCTAATCATATATGTGGCGACCATGATTGATGCATTTGAAAGACAAGGTTGTGGGCATGGAACACCTTCTTCGTGTTGATCAGCAGGCCCAATCTCAAAGGCTTGGTACACAATATGTTCGCTTCCCTGTCTGGCCTCGAGGCAGGGGATGGAGGGGTCCCTGTATATGGATTGTTCGTCTTCTCCATGGACCACGATCTCTTGATTTTCATGGACAAATTTGACCATTTGGTGGAGGGTAGATGGTACTGCCCCAGCAGCATTAATCCACGATCTCCCTTGCAAGAAGTTATAGCAAGTATCCATATCCAAGATTTGGAAAGTCACTGTGAAATCCACAGGGCCAATCGTCATCATTATGTTAATTTCACCAATGGTGTCCCTTTTGATACCATCAAAGGCGCGGACACAAACATTATTCGGCCTAATCCTCTCAATGCCGATTCACATCCCTTGCAGTGTTGACAAATGGCAAATATCCACCCTCGACCCTCCGTCAGGCATAACTCTCTTCACATAATATCCTTCGCTTTTAACAGTCAGGTGTAATGCCTTGTTGTGAGCGGTTCCTTCGGGAGGCAGATCATCCTGGCTGAAAGAGATTTTGTTTACCTCGAAAAGACGCTCAACCATTCTTTCTAACTGCTCGACTGAGGTCTCAAGAGTATTTCTTGGTGCTCATTTGAGCCAGTCAACAGAGGCAGAAGTGAAATATGATCAGGGGTTCTCCTGAGTTCTTCGATTGCGACATATTCTGCCATTTTAGTTTTCTTGAAGAACTGCTCGGCCTCTTCGGTGGTGATAGGCTTTTTGAGAGGAAAGCGTATATGCTTAGTTTTTTTCACCTCATCTGGGTTCTGGTACTTCCTAGTGGGTTTTGCTTCGTTGACTTCCCCCTTGACTTATTTTCCTTTATATGTCACCAATGTTTGATCATAATTCCATGGGACGGTAGTTGTATTTTTTATTGGATTTTGCGGCAGGCGGCTGATAATCAAAGGTTCATTCATATTTAGTGGGATAGCCGGGCTTTTCACAACATAGGTCCCTTTTGGTATATACATTTTTTGTGGTTCCGATCTTCTGGGAGGGCTCAAAACGAGTTGTCTATTTCGCGAAGCTCTCGGGACACAAAGGATAGCTTCTTTAGCTGGTGCCGTCTCTTTCTTTTCTTCCTTAGCCTTTTCTTTCTCCTGCCCGGGGGTCTTTGTCTCTTTTTCTTCCTTAGCCTTCTCTTTATCCTGGTCGGGGGTTTTTGTTTTCTTTTCTTCTTTGCCCGGTTTTGCCACTGTTTTTGCTTTCCTTTCTGTGTCCACAATGGCAATGATGGCTTTCAGCTCCAGGTTAAATTCTTTGTCTTCTAATATCATTCCAATGACAGGACCGTTTTTGTGGGATGGCAATGGGTTGTTTGTGACATTGGGGACCTCCTCATCCCTTAGCACAACCCTCTTTTGTTCAATCAGAATTTCTACTGCTCTCTTGAGGGTCCAGTAGTCTTCAGTATCATGCCCCTCTACTCTGGAATGATAGGCACAGTTGGTACCACATCTGTATGATGGTGATTGTGGGTTTTTCCTGTTCGGAGGCACAGGCTGCAGAAGTCCCAGCTGAACCAACTTTGGAAAGAGGCTTGAGTATGACTCGCCGATGGGGGTGAAGTTAGTTCTTCTTGGTGGTTCAAGAGGGTAAGCATTGTAGGGAAAATTGTTTTGAGGAGGGCGTGGATTATATGGAGCTTGGGGTGGATGGTTATTTCTAGGTGTGGAGCTCTGTTTTGGTTATAGTTCTGTGGCCGGGGCTGTGGCTGAGCATTCATCACTGCATAAGGAGGGGGAGTCATGGCATAAGCTGCTTCTTGATGAGGATAATAGTGTTGTGAATTTGTGCAAAATGGGCCTGGATATTCTCGAGGTTGTCGAGAATTCCTAGGGCCTGAAGCCATCATGGCTCCCTCCTCTTTTTTCTTTCTGTTTGCCAGTCCTCCCGAGCCGCTTTGAATGTCTTGGGAGGTGGCTCTCAAAGCAGATTGACTTAACATACTGCCTATCTTTAGGCCATTTTCGACCATCTTGCCAATTTTTATGGCCTCCGCGAACGGCTTGCCCATGACGGACATCATATTCTAAAAATAATCGGCCTCTTGGGCCTGTAAGAAGATACTAATCATTTCATTTTCCTCCATGGGAGGTTTCACTCGGGATGCCTGTTCCCGCCATTTGATTGTGACTCCCGGAAGCTTTCGGAAGCTTCCTTTTTTAGATTGGAAAGAGAATTTCTGTCCGGAGCTATATCCACATTGTATTGGAACTGTCTTACGAATTCTCGGGCCAAATCATCACGTGCATGCCAATGGGATATATCTTGATTGATGTACCACTCTGAGGCGATACCTGTAAGACTTTCTCCAAAATAAGCCATCAGTAGTTGCTATTTGCCTCCCGCTCCTCTCAATTGGTTGCAGTATCTTTTTAGATGAGCGATCGGGTCTCCATGCCCGTCATACTTTTAACATTTTGGTGTCTTGAAACCCACAGGTAGATGCATGTGCGGGAACATGCATAGATCAGCGTATGACACGCTCTTTTGGCCACTTAGACCCTCGAGGTTTTTCAAACTTTGTTCAAGGCTCTTCATCTTTCGAGTTATTTCATCTTGTTCAATATTCTTCAAGAGCTTTTCCGGTTCTAAGGGAGATTCAAGTTGTGGGTACTGCGTGTAAGCATTAGGGGTGACCTCAGCAACATCCAGCTGGAACTGCGGAGCTTGGAAAATAAAATTGGCTGGTTCAAAATTCTGTTGTACGGGTGTAGGTTGTTCCATACCAGTAGCTGGTGGAGAAGTAACCACCGCAGAGTGTAATCTGGAGGATGTTGCCTTGGGGCGAAACTCATAAGGCGTTCTAGAATAGTTTGAGACCATGGTCGGGAACCCAAATGGAATAAATAGGTTTGGCTTTGAAATAGGCACGATGGTGGACCCTCCAATTCTTGGAATTAACTCAAGAAAACCAAGGATGGAGTTAGGTGGATCTCTCCCGTTGGACCAAGCGTCCCACATCTCGAGCATACGACATCTCAGCCTTCTATTTTCTTCCGCTATTGCCGATTCTTCTTTAAGGATAATCGAGGTGGGTCCATCTGTTGGCTCAATAATGGACGGGGGACTTTCTGACGTCATTACTACAATTCTTTTAGATCTGGTGAAATATGGATGTGTCGCCAGAATACCACCATAAACCAATCACTGTTAAGAATAGTAACCTTTAGAGAGAAGACATCAAATTGGGTTAGTGGGAGATAATAACACATAGGAACCACATGTTGGGATGAGATGCATCTAAGAAGTTATCGTTTTTCTAAAAATGTTTGCAACAGCTGTGTGTTTCATCCCGAATTTAATATTATCTCTCTTTTTCTTTCTTTTTATTCTCTTTAGGATTATTATCGAATCCTATGTGTATTGCCTACGTATCATGACGCCGCATGAATCAGATCATCACGTAGTTCACAGAATAGACAAATAAAAAGTGATTTCATTCACCATTAAAGGTAATTCTTTTTTCAATACAAGTGACTTTTGGGAAATACTAAATAAACATGAAATAAAACTACGGACACGAGACTTGAAACAAGAGAAATTAAAATATTCAAAAAGCATTGAAAGTATAGACTCAAAAAAATAAACTAAACATCAATAGTAAAGGAGGGCCTAGGGTTGTCTTCTCGGGGTTGGTGGTGCATTGGCAGGCCTCTGTGCAATATCCTCTCGAAGTCGATCCAATTCGTCCATTAATTTATGGACGAAAGTCATCATGGTAGCAAAGATCATGGAAGTGGTCATACCCTCGCACTCGTTGCATTTTTACACCACGTAGTCAGCTATTTCTGTAATTCTGTGACGTATGATCCCCTTCTCCTGAAGTAAGCATCCTACTTGATGTGATCGGGCTTCTAACACTTGGGTATTTGCATCATTTGGCTTTTGCAACTTTTGCATTGTTCCCTTTGACTAGCCAGTCTCAGTACACCAATGCTCCCTTTCTACTCTGAAGTCTTTGGTCTGTTGGACCATTTCGTTGCCCATAGAAAACAAATTTTATTTCAATGTGGTCATTTCTTTACCATATTTTTTGCCTTAATTGACGAGCCTATTGTTCTGTTCCTTTTGGTAGCTCCCTTTGGGCCTCTATCATGTCTCTTTCGGCTCTTCTCAGATCGAAGGTATATTCGTGAACCTTGAGTTTCAGATTGTTAATGATCTTTTCATCCTTTTCACTCCTTACAGGCGTCTCGAGAGATATTTTTAGACTCCGGATTTGGGCACGAAGCGCCTCATTTTCTCGGGTTATTTGTCATTTTTCACCCTCGACTACCTGTGCTTACAACTGATTATCAAACTCCATATTTCTTAATTTCTCTTTCAATGCATGGATAGTGGCTTGATATTCTCTTTCCTTTTCGCCCCAAGGTAGCCTTTCTTGAATTTTATCATCAAAAGCGTGCACATGAAGCCTCTTAGAAGGCCTTTCCGGCTCGGGTTCTGGTTCTTCAACAATGCAACTTCCTTTCTCAAACCATGCCGCATATCCTGGATCCACTTCCCCTCTAGCAAGATTGGGAACCTCGGTATCTTGTTTCAAGTATCGACTCCCATTCCAACTTTGTTGAATTAAGGCTTCAGGTAAGGGGGCCTCGGGGTGTAGCTCAATGACTTGGATGCTCAAATCCTCCACTTTGGGTATCACTTGATAACGGCCCAATTGTCTCAGAACTATTTGGGGTGCATATGGTTGGATACTTCTAAGACCCATCAGTAGTAGATGATTCCTGGCAGCGGACATAAGTATGACTTCTTTGAGTGGGAGCCATCCCAAAGTCCATTCCACTTGGTTTCCTCGTAAAGACCTTAGATGATCAACCCAAGTCTCGACTCCTTCGGGAAAAGGGTAATCCCTAACTCTCTCTTCATAACCCTCGATGAAATTGGTTGTATCGGTACCACAGCTCATGAACTTTGGATGGTGACGAAGATGTTCAACCAACCACATCTGAAGAATGATGTTGCAACCTTCGAAAAACGTTTTTCCCGACTTGCATTCAGTCAAAGCCCGAAAAATGTCAGATAATATGAGTGGAGCCAGAGTATGATCTTTCCTTTCGGTCAAGACCTGGGGAATTTTGGCCGCCCGAACGTCAATAAACCCTTCGGCATTAGGAAAGACCATAACACCCAGAAATGCTACGATGAAGGCAAACCGGCGATGGATTATCCAAGTATCCTTATCATGTTTGTTAGTCAAGCCTTTCTCATGTATTTCAAATCCGTCTGAGAAACCATATCTGGAATATAGGAAGTAGAATGAACAACACCCATCGAATACTCGGCGTTTTCTGAGTTGCCGGCTAACGGAAAGGACCTCAAAGAAACAGCGTACTGACATAAATATTGGAAAGATAATTTTTTGATTCCTTAAGTCTCGACCAAAACCCGTATATCCGGCGACCTCTTCTAAGGTTGGGGTGAGCTCAAAATTTGAAAAGCGGAACACGTTATGAGACGGATCCCAAAAGGTTACCAAAGCTTTAATCAAGTCGTTTCGGAGTTTGATTTTCATAAGATCCACGAGAGATCCCAACCGTTTGGTGACCCATTCTTTGCCATCTTTTTCTAAATCATGCCACCACATCTGGAGTTGTATGGGAGCCTCTTCTATAGTGTTCAGCTGTGGAGTTTGGATAGTGTTCATCTTGCACCTGTGAGAAAACAGGGTTAGGACTACCTCTAATTTTGACACAAAAGACCCAATTTTAATTTTTAAAAGACAAACTCTCCTAAAGTGGCTTATTTGTGATAGTTTGACAAAAGTGGTCATTTTTGCAAAGAATGGCCCCTTCTTACTTTAAGAAAAGTTTTGAGGGTACACCTGGTACTTAAAAGGTGACATACGAAATCGTTCTTTAATGAAAAGAACCCTTCGAAAATGTAAAATGTTCTAAGGCTTATTTTGGCAAGAACGACGCAGGACTTTAACCGAAACTTGGTCGGTTTTATTTTGACGGACGAACATTTTTGTTTATTTTTGAAAAATGGGGGTCGGCACCGATGAGGTTTGCGTACGTATCTCACATCCGGTAAGAATCAGACCCACGTAGTTCGATCAGTTTTGACATAACTAAAGAAAAATGATTTTGACTTATTTTGAAATTCTTTTCCCCCTCATTTTAAATTATTTTGAAATTATTTTTCTCCCTTTTTTTTTCGGGAAATTTTGGCAGAGTTTCGAGATATTTTCAGATATCAGTATTTTCCAAAACTGGTAAATTTTTATCCTCCCTCACTCTTGGCTTTTTTATTGTTTTTCTTTCTTCCTTTAGCCGGTCAACAACAAACCGAGACAAATAATGCACGTAGAACAAGTACGATGCATCAAGATGGTCCTTTTGTTTCGGGTACACCTGTCCTAGACGGACATAACCCCTGTGTTGAGTCCCCTATGTCAAAATGCACGTGATGCAGATAATCGTTCCTACTAGGGATCTGTCATAAGGTTTTGTCATTCTAGGGTTAAAACCTGGGGTTTTGTTCTAGACCTTGGCTACCCGAGCGGACAACTCGAGTCGGGGTGGGAGCGACGTACCGGTAGCACGAAAGGCTATCCGGCCTAGTGGCTAGTCCATCCCCGTATTTGTTACTTGGTATGACATCTAACAGAAAGGGGGGCCACTCGAACGTGTCCACCAATTTTTTAGAAGACTCGGAAGGGAGACGTAAAGAAATAACGATTTAACAAAGCCAAGAAAAATCACATAAAAGCTCGAATTATTGAACCCTGAACCAGAGATTCTGGGTTCTCCTTTTCCCCAGCAGAGTCGCTAGAGCTGTCACACCTCCTTTTGCACCCCGGCGAGGGAAATAAGGGAGTCTTTCCACTTTAAGTGACATTAATCATTTTTGGGATTTATTTTATTCAGAGTCGCCATCCGGATTTTTTACGATGTTCCGGGACACCATTTATTTAATAGAAATCCTAAAACCGAGAAATTTCGACACTGTTAAATTGTCTGCGAACCAAAAATCTGAGTAAGGAATTCTGTTATTCCGGGAGAAGGTGTTAGGAATCCCGAGTTCCGTGGTTCTAGCACGATCACTTAATGATTAAACTTGGCCTAAATTTTTTAATTACTGCTTTTATACCTACGTGCATTTTTTATATTCCTACCGCTTTTATTATTCTTTTATATTCAAAGAGTTATTTTTGGAGACGCGTCACATATGCGTAAACCCTTAAAGATTAAAATGTATCGAAAGTAATGTCACGCGGACGTGTACACAATTCTCGACACATAACTCATTTAATAAGTTAAATAGGGTGCACAAGCGCATATTTGGTTTGCTGTAAAAAAGAGACCAAAATCACGTCACGCGAGCGTGTACATAATCCCGATAATTTTAAGAAATTCATTCCTAAAGTGTCTCTACGAGTATTCATTTTAGTCTTTATTTGTGTTACGCAAACGTATACACAATTTGAGAAAAAAGTACATTTTTTAGTTGTTTTCATTCAAAGTTACGTAAAACTTATACTCCGAAGATTGATTTATTTTCTTTGTTTAAGGCATTCACTATCTAAAAGGCTTTCGAGATTCACTACATCTAAATTAAAAAATCTTAAGTCAAGTCATGAGATTGGCTATGACCTAATCTGGCCCGATTTGTATCTCCTTAGGCCATCCTAATTTTGGCTACTTTTGTAATAAGAAATGAAGCTAAGTACATCAACTTAAGGCATGCATCAATGATGAGGGATCTAAAATTAACTAATTCATAAGGAACATGTTCCAAGAACCAAATAAACGCATTTAATTGCAACAAAATAATTTTTGATTGAACGACGTTATTAACTTAAGAACAACCTAAATCTATGATGTTTATTTCACAAATCATGCACACCGATTTCTTTATGTTGTTCTGGAAATTTACAAGCACTGTTGAATAACTGATTTCCATTTTTTTTTTTGTGTAGACTTTTGAAATGCTTTTTGAGCTAAAATAGTTGGTTTCTACAAATTTGATGGTTATCTAAATAAAAAACTGTAGAGAAAGATTTTTTACAAAAAAATGGTAATAAATTTGTTAACCCAAATCTGAATATTCCGACACTTAAAACCTTGCAATTCAGTTTGTAAATAAAACAGTTTTTGAGGAAAGTAAAACATGTGGGCCTTTTCAAGCTCCACCAGGCCATTGTCAATGGCCTGGGCCTAAAAATTAACCATAATTGCCCTCGTTCGAGTCCAGTGGACTCAGACGACTCTGGCCCAATTATGCCCATTTCTTGAGACTTACATGGGTACATACATACAGGACTTAAAAAATACTGCTGATACAGTGAATATAGAGTCCAGTTTCATATTACAATGTTTCTAAAAGAACGAGTATAGATGAATTACAGAGCTTCAACTTCTATAAAGATACATTTTATTTTTTCTACAAGAAAGTAAACTGAAAATTGCAACTTCTAACTAGTTGACCCGACTTGAATCTCCTTATGGCTATACACTTGAGCCTCCTTTTGTAAGGTGTAAACACACCAAAAGCTAGGTGTGTTATGCATCTACTAAGTCAGATTTGACCATGAAAGGGGTCGAACTTGACTTTAGTAATGCTATACTAAATAGTATCTAAAAGAAACATCCTTTGTGTATTTTTCTTGGAATGAATCTGTCCATAAGAGGGGTCAGATTGAATTCCGGGGATGCCATCTTATTTGACTCTTGAGAGTCATACTTGTGTTATGCAACAAATTTCAGCAAGTATTTAATAAAATACTTTGACTACTATTGGCATTTTGAGGAATAAATCCGACCATTTTTGCGGGTTCGGACTCCCGTCCTTAAGGCCCTTCTTAATTACACATTGTATACCCTTAAGGGGGTAATTTTCAGCAACTAAACCACTGTTTGTGCAGTACTATGGGGTGAATTTGACCATTAGAAGGTCAATCTCATCTACCCTAGTGCAAATAATTTCAGTACGGACTAAGGCAAACACAAAACCAACATCTAACTTATTTTAACTACACACACACAATGCATTCTGAGAAACAATATGACTTAAACACAACTAAACAGACTGATTCTAAGGACTCAGGTATTTCATAGACAACACTTATTCAGATTCATTTACCAGCGTATTAAACAATCTCATTTCAGATTTTTCATACCAAAAACAAAGAAAAAGAAGGTTCAACTAGAGGAGAAGGAATTGGACATCAAAAAAAGAGAACATAATTCAGATTTAAGCACTTCAATATAGGTAAGCTTTTACATACCTTGTTAGAAGAGAAAATAATAAAACATGACCAGATAAAGGTCAAGTATAAACAGCAGTCAGCAAAAGAAACAAAATCCAGCAGCAGCAAACAGCAAACAGCAAACCAGATAACCAAAAAGCCCAGTACGAGATGAACCAGAATTCTAAAGGTAAATACTTAAATTTCCCAATAATTAGAACCCCAAAGAAAAAAATAGAAACCTCAGAACCAAGAAATGTACAGATGAACTTTTTTAAAGAGAAATCAGACTTCTCTTTGCTTTCTACTGAAAAAAAAATTTGGAAATTTTTGTTTATGAATAGCTACTCTGATTTTCTGTGTTTTCAGATATTTTTTAGTAGCTAACTCAATGTAAAATAGGGTCAAATAGAATGTCCAAAAAAGGATCCTTCTAATGTGGAAAATGGGTCTATTTATAAGGGACTTGGGGATGGGATATATCTAGCATATTCCCTGTCTAATGAGCTGAAATTGTACATAGGGCAGCTGTCAACCTCATCTTTTTGGACATCTGCCCTTATTCCAGAATTTTCCAAACCTTAAAAGAACCTTTTACACTTAAAATATGATTTCCTAAATTTTCGTTACTTTTTGTACCCCTTGGAGCCCCTGAATTTACAATTGGGTAATCATGGTTACTCGCTTAGGTTATCATTTAACTCTAATTAACTAACACTGGTTATGTTCTTTAGGTGACTACTAGTTGTTCTTAACTAAGGTTAGGTTAACTAATTGAAGGTTAATTGATTAAATGCCTAAAGTTAGCTTTCATACTAACTATCTATGTTTAAGTCATTTAATTATCAGTTTAATCAAACTTAATTGAGGTTAGTCAACTCAGTTCTCTTAACTTAAGTTAAATGATCTATTTTAGTCAATTAACCTTAAACTAATTATCTTAAACATATTTTTTTTACTTAATTACTTAAGAGGCGACCTAAGTTAATTTCTAGATTGAAGAAGTTGGAATTATTTAAATGTGAGACTAAGTGAATCAATTATTCTTAAACTTAGTTCACTCAAATGCACAATTGAACCTAACTAGTTGTCTTAGATCAATTAATAGAAATAATTAAGTTGTTAGACTTAATTAATTAGGGTGCTTAATCCCTAATGATTTTGGACCTATTTGAGAATGAGGTTAACTAGGTGTTGGTTAATTCTAACTTAGTAAATTATACTTAACCCTTAATGAAATTAGGAGTCTAGTCTCTTTTTAGGAAGTTAGGTTAGATAATTAGCTTAATTAGTTAATTAGGTTCTTAGAGTTGGTTCCTAATTATGTGGTTAAATATCTTAGTCTTGATAGCATGTCTAATCAATGACCAAAGCTCGGACTAACAGGGGTAATTAACTTGTTAGGATAAGATTTTATTAATGAAATAGGAGGTTAGGAGACTAATTACCAAGGAGTCCTAGTCAATATACATGCATATTAACCCGAGCTAATTAGTTCACGAATCAAAAAAACACATAGAAAAAAAAGTCGATTAAGCATAATATTCAGCAGAATATTACCACAATGAATACATGAAACGGTTTTAAAACTATGAATATTAAGACCTAAATTGCATTATTCCAATGTCTAAGTGGGTTCGATTAATCTAAAAACGTACAATTAGTCTAAAACCAACAGAATCAATCGACCAAGAAATATGATCCTAATCTGATTACTAAACAACTCAAACATGAAGTCATTTGGGTTTTTTGGGCCTATACAGGAAGGAACGCATAATCAAACAAGGACAGAAAAGAAAAAAAAAAAAACTAAATAAATAACAAGAAAGTCTAACTAAACAGAAGCAAACAAAAACAGTGATTAAACATGATTTTTTTGTTTTCATAATGCATAGAAACCGTAAAAGAAAGAAAGGGAATACCGGTTAAAGCGATTTGGCCGGAAAAATTGAAGTTGCCGGACCTTGGTGGGGTTTTAATGGGATCAAACCCACGTGAATCACTTGCTCTTGTGGAGAGCAAGTGACTCACGTAAGTCTGAGCCATTGGTTCGCTTTCAATCTATGGGGGGTGAACTCTAGGGTTTCAGTGTTTTCTCAGATATGAAATTGCTCTATTTCAAGTGAGTTTTTGGCGAAACTAATGGTGGGGTGTTGTTGAGGATGAAGAGGGGATGATCTGGTAAGAATTTGATGGTATTTGGTTGGGCTCCGCCGTCGGAGGCGATTTCCGGCTGGCGGAGTTAGGGTGGGGGACGACGGAGACAGATGAGGTGAAGAGAGAGGAGTGAGAGAGATGGATAGGGGGTGTTAGACTTTGAATTTTGGGGTAGGGGGTAAGGTTTGGACATATTTGTATTAAAATGGGCGATGAGTTTGGGACCATTGGATCAAAATGATCCAATGGCTGATGTTAAAGGGGTGTTGAAACGACGTCATTTCAGGGGTCAAGGCCTGGCCGGTTTTAAATCTAATTGGGTTAGGTATTGTGGGTAGTGTAGAGATGGGATTGGGCTTGGGTGCATTGGCCCAGGTCCGATTCTCACGGTCTTTAAGTCTTTGGGACTCTTAGGTTAAACTAATTAAATTAATTTAAATAATTCTAATTAATCACAATTAATTCTAACCTAATTTCATCTAATTATGACTTAATTAATTAATTAAAGTGAAACTATCAAATAACATTCCTCATTATTTAGAAAGCAATTTTTTTTTTGTAATGTTTTTTCCTAATAAAAAGATTGAATTAGACAACTAAGTATTAAATTGAGCCAAATCCTAATTATGCAATTAAAAATATATTTTTGTTGTTATTTATTGTTTTATATATTTTTAAAAGGTGGATTATGACCATGCAATTCAAATAATTCATAATAAACACTGAAATTCAACAAAAAAAATCTATAAAATCAATTTATTTATCAAATTTTGTAGGAGTATTTAGTAGGTGAAAAACTACATGCTCACACTCATAACCTAAGGATCATTAATATGTGTTTTTTGTATGATTTCATGGCTAATTAACGGTTAATTCCCTAAATTTTCATAAAGCACTAGGTTACTACCCAAATTCTTTGATTTTCACTAATTAGGTAGTTAATTTGACTAGGAATTCATGCATTAAACTATCACTAGGGTAGAATTCACTTACCTTTTAGTATCTAGGTCGTGTGGCTCTTTTCCAAGCTCTCAAGGTCTCTAATGGTAGAAGAAAATGGAGTGAAATGAATAAATT
>ML352644.1:0-101630 GCA_005239505.1 Nicotiana paniculata
TTTGCAACCTTTTTGCATTAGGAGACAACCTCTTAGTTCATGGATAATTCACAGATCACGTTTGTCTCCTATGCATGTACGGTTCTTGTGCCAATTGGTTCATTCGAGATGTGTGCCTTGATGGACCTGGTTCAACTGGGTAGGCATTTGTCATTCTTCAAAACTATGCAGTGACTTGGGTCAACATGGAGTGTAGAGGAGACATTGGTTCAGGGTTTGAACTAGAAATAGTGGTGGGAGAACAAACGATTGAAGGAGTTTTTACGGGTGAGGACTCAGTAGGTTTATCAACATTTGTAAGAGGGGTTGTTTGATTTTCAGCCATGGTAAGGGTTTTATGGAAGAGTGTTTGAGAGAAAAGAGAAGACAAGAGAGTCTTTTAAATTGTTTTGGAAGTGAAAGGTTATGATGGAGTTGATAATATTTATGAAGGAAAGGGAAACGGGTTCTGAAACGCGCAAGTACATGGGGAGATGTGTCACTTTAGAGAAAGGTGAAACTATTTTGAAAGAAAAGACGTGACATAAAGAAACTGAAAAGTTGATGATGTGGCATTGTTTTTTGTTCATTTTAAATTGAGTATGAGAAAACAAGAGACTACTAACTTGTGTCACAAGAACGAGGTTCCCTGACCAGTCTTGCAAGTGTGCTTAACCCTCTTTTACCGCTCATGTATTGCCTCAGCTTCTTCTGTAATCAACATGCGTTGTTGATACCCAATTTTTCCCTATATTATTTTCAAAATTCATATATACTTTCAAAAAAATGCATAAGCATCAATTAATATTTTTTCATAATTTTCTGTAATTTTAAAAAGATTTTTATTTAATTTATTCCATCATTTTATTATCTAAATAATTACTAATTACATCACAAATGATTTTATAATAATTTTATTGATTAATTCTATCATTTTATATCTATATTAAGTTTTAATTATTTTATGCATAATTATATTTACATCTTCAGGTTATAATTGTAATAACTTTGCAATAATAGCCCATGTGTGCATAATTACTTTATTTTTATACGAGATGATTTTTTTAATATTTTATAATATTAAGTAATTATTTTAAATCATTTTCATACATAAATAACTTTTTCATAATTTATTAACTATTTTTATAAATTATTTTATCAAACTAATTGGGTATTTAACATATAGCCTCTTTTAATTTGATTTTCGGACCTTACCCAATTTCCATCCCAGCCCAATTAAATTAACCCGCCCAATTAAATTAACCCATTAACCCATAACCTATAACTCTGATCCATACCCGCCCCAGCCTAGAATTAATCCTGGTCGTTGATCTCATGAGATCAACGGTCCTTGATATTCTTTCTATTTTCAGTTAACCAAACGACCCCAAAACTCTACCCATACTTCCAAAACGACCGCCCATGAAACCCATTCCTCCTCTCTTCTCTCTCACCCTCCTTCTAACCCTAGACCGATGTCACTGAAACCCCTTCGATTCATGGGTTTTCTCTTCAATTTCAGGCCTTACCCGGCCTCCTATCTCTACTGATGTTATGATTTTCGTATTGCTTGATGGAATCTCAAACAGATTCGAACCAGATTTGGTTCAAATCCCTCATGTTCTCGATGAATCCTTCTGTGTTCATTCTTATGTCTGTGAGTACTAATACCTTCGTGTTTATGGCTTCAAATCTCTGGTTCAAACCAGATTTTTCTCACCTCTATTCATTTTTTTTACATAACCTAACTATTTCTGGCTAAATCCGTTCAGATCTCTTTAGATCTGAAGCGGTTTGGGTTTTTTTTGTTACTTTTCCTTTAAGATTCTGTTGTTTTTTCCTATCATTGTTAATCTATTTTCGTTTTTTCCTAAAAGCTAGGGTTTCAATTTTTTTAAAGAAGTTTCTGCAAAAATGTTGTAAAACATTTAAGTGTTTAACTCCGGTTTTCTTCTTTTACTTTTTCGACTAATTTTCATCTCTATGTCTTTATGTCCTAAGGTTTCTAATTATTCTACTTCTTGCTATAACATTTGCCCGTTTACTTTGGGTGTCAATTAAACTGATTTACTTGCTTAATTAGGGTTTGATATTGTACTTCTTTTTAAAATTGATATCTCTCTGAAAGATTTTTACCTATTCTTTTCTTATATGTGATTCGTAATTGGTACTACTTTCCTTAATTAAATTACTGTCCTGATTTCTGGGCTTTGATTGTTATGACCGACCTATAAGTGATCTATGGACTTATTGCTTACCTTATTAAACCTCAGTCTTGGCTGCTAATTGATTCTCCTTAATCTAAGTGATACTTCCGTGATTCTTTCCTATTAATTGATTTGTATTGATTGATTAATTGATTTTTGCATACCTTATTTGTGTGCCATTGATTTGTCTGCCTTATTTGGTTTACTCTACTGTATGCTATATAAACCTTTCATTGTTCTGATTTTCACACACACGCTGAGACACAAGCTCACTCTTACAAACCTACACGTACACACTTACACACACTTGAGTTCTTTCCATCACTATGATTTACTGCATTGTCTAGCCGGCTGAAAGCCAAGGCTAGACTCTTGGATTCAAATCGCCATCTCCTTCCTATTTACTCTCTCCCTAACTGGTATGCCTTAATTCCTGTTATTTTGTTCTATTCTATATGCTATGTAGTCAGTTCATTATTGACCTCAACATGCTTCTGTTTGGATACCTGATTCCTGACCATCTCTTTCTCAACTACTATGCCTTAGTTCTTATTATCTTGTTCTGTTCCATGAGAATTATATGATTAGTTTATTTTAAACCTCATATGCTTTTATTTGCCATATAGTTCCTGTTTATTTCTCTCTCAACTAGCATACCTCAATTCCTATTAACCTACTCTGTTCTGTGTGCTTACCTTAGCATGTTTTTATCTGATCCATGGTTTATGTTTACCTCTTTCTAGACTAATATGCTTTAGTTCATGTTCTATGTGTTTGTTTGTTTAGCTACTTCAAACTTCAGCATGTTTCTGTTTAATACATGTCTATATGGCCTCACCTAGTGGTAATTAATGAACTAAGTAATCTGCAGTAATGTGAAACTTTGTTTGATTCAGTTATGTGTTCCCTACTCTGAACACGTTTAGATATTGCAAGCATGTGTGGACAGTCAGTTTTTTTTGTAACCCAAATGTCCTTGCGCTTTTTGTGATTGCTTTAATTATTGGTATAGTAGTTATGTTCGAATCAATGCCAATTGTTTGGATTCTGCTTGATTCTGCTTGTCTACGTGGAGTTCTGTTTCTGTTTGCTCTTGGAAAAACCCGTTTTCTAAAACTCCCCCTACCCCTTATATACTATTTTCAAACTTCTACTCTTAGTTATGTAGGTTCCTACCACCCCTAATGTGAGCACTGCCTAGGGTCCTTGAGACTCCTCTGAACTCTAACACATTGGGGCTGGTCTTCCAATCTTTTAAGAACTGTTGTTCTGAGTAAGGTTCTAGTGTGAGCATTGCCTCGGGTCCCTGAGGCCCTTGGGAACTTTGACACATCAGAAGCCCAATTTTTTGTATCATGGATGGACCACCATTATACTACAGACTTGCTTTGCTTGAAGACCTGGTTTCTAGGTTAATATTGGGCCTGCTAAGTTTCCCTATAGTGTAATGATTTTTACTATGTAATTCATTCATATTGGGCTGTAATAATGTAACAATCTCTGTAATAATAGATCTGGGGTTATTAGTAAAAGCTGGGGGGGGGTTCTATATATATTTGTTCAAGCCCGGGTAGAAATCCTGCCTATATGTCCATTGTGTTGATTCCTTATGTGCATGCTACTGTTTGTTTAGAGATCCTGCCCATAGGATTTCCTTTTGACTGTTTATGATTCTGAATTTTAATATTTTTGGCATATTATAGACACTGTCTATGGGTCCTTTATAATTCTGCATTAGAATCCATGTTCATAGGATCAACACATATTTCCAATCTCATTGTGCATTAGTGGTCATGTATATAGGATTCTATTTGCTTGAGCTAATAAACTTTCCAGGCAATGTGCTTTAAAAATTCTGCCCCAACGTGATTAATAGATATCATGTCTATTGGAAATAAAAAAATCAGTTTCAACTTAGATACCATGCCTGCATGAATAAAAGGAATCAGTTTCAAAACCTAGAAATCATGTCTATAGAATTTAAACTAATAGATGTCATGCCTATAGGGTAAATCAGTTGTAAATTTAGAAATCATGCTTGTAAGCAGTTTCAACACTTAGAAATCATGTCTATAGGAGTTAACTAATTCTGCAAAAGTAGAAAGCATGCCTATAGGATCTAAAGAGATAAAAACATGTCTGTTAAAATCAGTAACTCGTTGTTATAGGTATATAATTAACAGTTGGATATACCATGCCGTATTCTGTTCTGTTATCACTTAGGTAAACCTGTAGGTTTATTAAGAATTCTGGGCCTAAAACTGTGATCTCTTGCTGCTTGAAATTTGCCCGGATTCAGAACTTCATCAAAATCCGTGGGCAAATTGATAGGTCTTGATGCTCGCCTTAAACAAACTGCTTCTCTACATTCTGTTTCTACTCATCTAGATATCTTGCATGTAGGATCCTAAATTAATGAAATGTGTTGATTGGACTGTGTGCATTTGTTGACTATTTGTGGAGGTTAAGATGATCCTATAGTTGCTCTTCTGTGATAGTCCTATTTGAATTTTGTTTGTCGGCTAGCTTTTTCTCATTTTAAGCAACCTAGGTTAGTCTATAACCACCTTAAATAGAGGTCCTAAACATCTCCAGGACCATAGGTAAAGGACGGGTAGTGCATGCATAAGGCACAAGTTAGAAGCTACTAGAACGCTTAAGTAAAACCTGAAAGATAGTAATTGAGTAGTAAAGGAGATGATGACCTGTGCGCTAATACTATGTGTAGCACCCCACCTAGGGAAAGTTACCAAGTATTGCATGGAAATGATCCTATAGGCTAAAAACTTAGGACCCTTTTAATTCATGTTTTAAAATAATAGTTGTCTAAATTGCTTTATTTTCCTAAAAAGACTAATTCGCTTAATTAAGTTCGGTCGGGACCCACCATTGTGGACCTCGAGGGGTGCCTAACACCTTCCCCTCAAGGTAATTTCGAGCCCTTACCCGATCTCTGGTGATGCAAACTAGTTTCATGAGTTAATTACTCTAGGTGCCCTAACACACCTTAATCCATTAGGTGGCGACTTTTCAAATCCCATATCCCATCCCAAAAGGAAGGGAGTTGTCTCAGAAATGTCAAAACCCCGATTTCGCGCTAGAAAAAGGGGGCGCGATAGCATGGCGACTCCACTGGGTATATACCTAGGCTCTCACCATAACGAATTTGATTTTTGTGAATTAGTCTTTAAGCATGCTTTATTCTATTAATACTTGCACACCCTTTCCCTTTCCCACTTTATGTGAATTTATTTGCCTATTTTTAAGCCTTTATGATTTATCTTTCTTGTTTTATTACTCGTTATTATGGAAACTGTCTTGTCTCTTTGTTTTCTTTCCTTTTTTTAAAAATTCCTTTTCAATTATTAAATGCCGCATTTATTATTTTTAACGTGCAAATACGTGACAACGTGCTATTTTCTGTTGCATAAATTATGCTTAACATCATATTCCACTCGTGCGTAATCAATATCATAGCAACTCTTGATGAGTGTTTGCGCTCTTCCTATATATCATCCCTTTGAATTCAGAAAGGATTATTTGCGGTAAAACTAGTCGATCAGCAGATGGTTCCGTGCCTTTCTCCCTCAAGTTGTCCGCTTGAGGGTACTAGTCTAAACCTCTATAGAAACCTTACTCTAATTTATTGTACATGTATCATGGTCAAACCTAGCCATGGTTAATATGTTGTCCGCATAATAACCCTTTAGGAAAAGCCTTGTCCAAAAGTCCACTGGGGTTTCCATAATCCCAATCTGAAAATGATGGGATTGAAAAGGAACGACGATTTGGAGTGCCTGAAGAAGTCCTACATACCCTTTGACTACCTCTATGAATGATATGGTCATAGAAAATCCTATTGTACCTTTCGTGATGAATTTTCCATCACCTCCCTGGGTTGGACTCACCGTAGGGTTTTTGTGTTCGTCGCATGCTTCCTGGGTATGATAGTGTTTCCAAGCAAAGGAGACATGATTCACACCAGACTGGCCATGGTAACTAAAACTCTAGTGGAAGGAATCGAAGGCAAAACATATACTATCGTCCCTATGATTATAGCATACATATATCGGGCCTTGGATCGCTGCCAGAAGAGGTTCAAATACTTTGAGGGTTGTAATCTGCTGCTACAGGTTTGGTTGCTAGAACACCTCCAGAGAGGTCGATACCGCCAAGAGTTTCCATGAAGGCCGTGGAATGATCACATAGCCTTTCATAACCCTAAGAGAATGACCTTCATCACATACAGGTTTTCTCAACCGGAGAATGCTACAGAATGGGTGTAGTTTTTTGACAATTTAACTGAGGACCAGGTTCAATGGATGTTCTAATGGTTCTCTACCAGTGAGTTCATCATCAGATCTAGGGACGCTCCGTACTTGGTGTTGATCAGGTTAAGGGTCATATACCCTTATGTTCCCATCAGGGTTATGAGACAGGCAGGAAGCAAGTCATACCACGAGTTTCTAAAATGAGTCATTACAGGGTAGATTTTTTAGGATGACGACATCCCGTACAAATGTGAAGCTCAACATATATGGCACCTAAAGATTATTGTAAAAAGGGACACCATCGAGCCAGACAGGTATCACGCAGGGCATGTACACTTTTACCTATCATGGTTGGAAGATAACATAGCAGGGATAGTTGAGCCAGGAATCGGTCGGGGAAACAGGGTGATAGACGAAGTTGCTAAAGCCCAAGTGAAATATAATAAACTGCGCAAAAGGGTTCGTGAGTCCGAGGCTGAGCATCTGGAGCAACACAAGATTGATATGGAACTGATCAATGAATGGAGGGAAATGGCTATCAAGTCTAATGAAAGGCCGGAATATCTGGAGCAGGGTCTGATGGAGCTGGAAGAGAAGACGAGGAACAGAGTCGCCGACTACCAGAATGTTGAGGGAAATGAAGGAGGACATCTAGCAAGGGTAAACCTGTTGTTGGGCATGCGCGACCTGGGGAACCTGATCAATAGAGCCAAGAAGATCAAGCCTGGGGAAGGTCCTTCTGGGACCAAGTAGATTAGGTTTATCTGCTTTTTCAAATGTAACAAGGCCAAGTGCCATTAATGACTTATCTTGTTTAATGTCGTTTTAGATTCATCTACTTTACATTAATGAAATGAGGAAATTATTGGCACTGAAGTTCTCCAAATCAAATTGTCGCTAGGCCTACCTCGGGCACAACGAGGCTCCCAAATTAGGACGCGAATTTACATTCCCGCACTATGTGTTTAGATATTGCAAATACTCTTTTTGGAAACCTTACTGACTTGGTTACCTTTTGTTTTCCTTTCCTTTTTGATTATTCCCATTCCCCAAGGTTGGTTCACGTATACTGGCATCATCAGCTTACCATACCAGATCCAGAGGCCCTCCAACTTACCCTCCTCCAAGTGTACCGAAAGGCAAAGGGAAAGCTAAAATGGATGATATGAACGACAACAATGCACATGTTGAGAATGTGAAAACTTTCGATGGTCGGGGCACTCAGGCCCCAAATGATTTGGTTTTATGGCTTGAGCAGAAGATACTTGAACTATAGGGTGGGCTTGAGCAGGTCCGTAACTTGGAAAATCTCTCCCTCACATTGAATGTCCCAGACACCTAGAACCCTGCACCACCTGAGAACACACCCAACAAACACCCGCAGAATCCTCCCGCACCTCACCAGTATACAACCCCTCCTCAAAATCAGCATCTCCCTACTCAATACCCACAAACCACCTATCACACTCCTCAGAACACACCACAACCTATCCCCGAACCCCAAAACTCCACCAATGATCACAACTACACCCAAACTTCTGGCATTCACTAGAAAAACCCTATATACGTAGAAACCTTACCTCACTCCACTCAACTAATCTCCTATACACCAGAATACGCCGAGAAAGACCTGCTCATCAAGAACATGGTTGAGGAGCTCAAGAAGCTAACGATCCGAGTTCAGGGTGTTGAAGGAGGAAAGGGGATTGAAGGTCTGAATTACGAGGATTTGTGCATATAGCCAAATGTGGAACTGTCGGAGGGTTACAAACCTCCCAAGTTCGAAATGTTTGATGGAACGGACGACCCCAAGGTTCATTTGAGAACTTACTGTGATAAGCTCGTGGGGGTTGGAAAAGACGAAAGGATTCACATGAAGCTGTTTATGAGGAGCCTTACTGGAGATGCCCAGTCTTGGTACATAAGCCAGAATCCCAAGAAATGGGCTAATTGGGTGAGCATGGCGTTAGATTTCATGGACAGGTTCAGATTCAACATAGAGAATGCACCAGATGTTTTCTATATCCAGAACCTCAAGAAGAAGCCAACTGAGACCTTCCGCGAGTATGCTACTCGGTGGAGGTCAGAAGCAGTGAAGATCAGGTCAGCATTAGATGAGGATCAGATGAACAAGTTCTTTGTCAAGGCACAGGATCCACAATATTATGAAAGGTTAATGGTTATCGAGAATCATAAGTCTCTGATATCATCAAGCTCAGAGAAAGGATCGAGGAAGGTATTAAAAAGGGAATGGTGACGAATTTCGAGGCACTGCAGGCCACGAACAAAGAATTTCAATCAGGTGGTATATCGAAAAAGAAAGAAGTGGGAACATTAATGGTTCCCCAAGGCCCGAAAACTCCATTTGTATACCAAACACCTCCATCCACATACCAACCATCACCTCCCAGATATTCCCAACCTGCTACCGCCTACCATACCTATAATTCCCATACATCCTATTATCATTCACCTCCAACTCGTCCAAACTACCAAAAACCCAAGCCTAATTTTGACCACAAACCACCCAGACAATACACCGTTATTGCTGAACCCATCGACCAGTTGTATGAAAGGTTGAAAACCGCTGGTTATTTCACCCATATTCCCGCTGTGGAAATGGAGAATTCATCTCAATGGTTAATCTAAACAAGACCTGTGCATATCATTCCGGCATGAAGAACACACTATTGACGAGTGGCGCACCTTGAAAGACATGATCCAAACACTGATTGATAATAAGGTCATACATGCGAAGGAAGATGCACCCAACGTTCGCAACAATACTCTCCCAGATCATAGGGGTGGAGGGGTCAATGTGATAGAAACTGATAAAGAGTGGGATCCCGAGGGATCAATCGGGCTTATTCGAGAAGGTGATGATCCTAAGAAACCTACAGTCACACTCAATCCCATTGTGATGCAGGTACAGCCGCCAGTTGAATTCGAGGTAGCCGCATCGGTTCCTTTAGAAGTAGAAGTAACACCACCCGCAGCAACACTCACTCCATTTGAAGTGGAGGTGGCCATACCTTTCACCGTAATGGTGGCATCCACACCACCCTTCAGTTCCAATGTTGTACCTTGGGATTATGTGTCCGAGGCTAGAAGAAAGGAAAAGTAAAATATAGAAGAATTCAGCGCTGCACAAAGAATGACAAGAACATGAAGGGTTTATACACCTGAACATTTAGGAGAAACCAATAAGCAAGCTTCTAACAAACCGCCCGTCATTGAGACTGGTCCAGATGACCTTTGGAGGAAGGTACAGGCAAGGGAATACTTTGTCGTTGATCACCTGAACAAGACTCCCGCCCAGATATCCATCCTGTCATTATTGCAAAATTCTGAAGCACACAGGAATGCTCTAATGAAGGTGTTGAATGATGCATATGTGCTAAACAACATCACTAGTGGAGAAATGGCTAATATGGTGGGGCAGGTGCTAGAAAGACACAAGATCACTTTCCATGAGGACGGGCTGCCACCTAAAGGGTTAAGTCACAACAGGGCACTGCACATCACAATGCAATGTGAAGACAAGTTCATCGCCAGAGTTTTCATAGATGGAGGATCCAGCCTCAACATTTGCCCGTTGACAACTCTGAAGAGGTTGGGCAAGGGTTTACATGAGATACGAGCATGGACTATGATTGTGAAAGCGTTCGATGGGTCTCAAAGGACCACGATTGGAGAGACTAACGTATGCTTGCAAATGGGTACTACCTGGTTCGATGTTGAATTCCAGGTGCTAATCTCCGCCTCCTACAATCTATTACTGGGACGGCCTTGGATACACGCTGCTGGAGCTGTCGCATCCACTTTGCACTAAGTGGTAAACTTTGAGTGGAACCATCAAGAAGTGATCCTCCATGGAGATGGGAGCAACCCCATTTACACCAGTCAGATTGTTCCGGTGGTAGAAAATAGAAGGAAGCTAGGTGGAGAAACCTACCATCACATCGAGCATGTTTACGCGATTGAAAAAGATAAATGGTGGAGTAGCAAAATAAAGATATACTGGCATGGGCAGGGTATGAACCTGGTAAGAGGCTTGGTAAAAAGCTTCAAGGTATCTCTAAACCAGTACATCTAAAGCACCATGGCACAACCTTCGGGCTCGGATATTAGTATACCTAGCAGGAATATCGGAATTGGTCACCACCATGGCGTGGTCCATACTACTCTCTTGAGCAACCTGTGCCGCACTTGAGTCAGACCTTCCATCAGGCCGATATCATATCGGGATTAGAGGAAGAATAAGCATTGGCAACATTGAGAAATTTGTTCTTGGAAGATGATGATATGGATTGTTGTGTGATCGTCGAGGAGGAGGAGGAGGAAGGCCCTACCATCCAAGCTATGGAGAGAGGAGCCTTCCTCAAAAACTAGACTGTTAGACCATCAAGGGCCCGATGAGTCCCGGGGTAGCAAGGCTGAATTAAGTTTGTCTTGTGGTTCGGGCCCAGCCCGGGACCGGCCCAGGCCCGCGAGCTCACATGGGCTAAACGGGCTGGCCCGTATGGTCCGGGCCCAAGCGGTCCAAGGAGCCCAAAGCGGGCCGGTCCAGCATGAGGAGACCACGAGCACGGGACCGTTTAGCCTGGGACCGGCTGGCGGGCCTGGTCCGGTTCAACCAGGCCCAACGGCTATTTTTTAATTTTTTTTTTTAAATTGGCCAACAGTTGGAAGTTTAAAAAGACCGCAAGTGCGGTTTGCCAGTCGCAGGTGCGAGACCGCTCCTGCGGTCCTAGCCTCGCAGGTGCGGCCCCTAGTGGTCAGGTCAATTCCCGCAGGTGCGGACAAAATTCTGCAGGAGCAGAGCCACAGGTGCGGTCTCCACTCCGCAGGTGCGGGCCCAGGCTCCCTAGTCCATTTCCGCAGGTGCGAGCCTTTTCTCGCAGGTGAGAGACCGCAGGTGCGGTCCTCGAGCCGCAGGTGCGAAAACGTTGTTCAGACAGTGTGTTTTTATACACGGGAATTAACTCATTTCCCTTATCTTCTTCTTCTTCCTTGGGGCGATTTCCACCATTTTAGAGGGGCAAACGACCTGGTTATTGAAGGTAAGTAAATTCTACTCTTATATTAACATCATGCATGGAATACTAGCTTAATTAACTACCTAAATTAGTTGAAATCCAAGAATAGGGTAGTAACCTAGGGCTTTCGATAATTTGAGAATTTACCCTTGAATTAGCTATGAAATCAAGTAGAAACCGTATATTAATGATCCTTAGGCTATGGGTGAGTGTTTCCTTCGAGAATTTTTGGAATCCGAGCATGTGGGCCCGGGGTTGGATTTTAGAATTTCTTCAAGAATGGGAAATTTACTAAATGAGTGGGAGAATTTCCATATTTTGAGCATAATTAATGAATTTGTATAACATTTGGCTAGTTCGAGTCCTCAGGTGTAGAGTTCGGAGTTTCGGGCGCATTCTTGGTCGGGGGAGTAGGTTCGGCACGAGGTGAGTCTTCTTTCTAACCTTGTAAGAGGGAATTGTCTCCATAGGTGATTATAAAAATAAAAAAAATTTGCATGTCCTTATTAGCGGGGGGCTACGCACGCACGAAGTGACGAGAGTCCGTGCGTAGCTACTACTATGTTATGTTGGGTAGTTCTAGGACTCGCGAGCATGCCTATATGTGCCTTACATGTATTCCTAAACGTATCTTGAATTGCTTATTATCCTTGATTTGGCATGAGAATATTAGGAAGTTGTGGTCCATGATATATTGCTTAGGTTCTTGCCTTAAAGAATAACCTCTGATAATTCCCTAAAAATTGATAATTTTATGTATGTATACGGCACCGCGTCACACGTATGATTCGTGAGCTAAAGAACTGGGTGTTATTCTAAACATACCAGCTGAGGGCTATAAGGACTACACAAGGCAAATATGGCCTTGTCTAGATGGGATGGCCTCAACAATCAACATCACTAGATTCTTCAGTGATAGTGAGAAGGAGATTGAACCCAGGCCGGTTTACAAGAGTGAAATGAAGCCAGAGCACAAGCTACTCTTCGAGTTCGTCATCAAGTTCCTACTGCCTAGACAAGAAAAAAGGCACGTTGCAAATTATATGGATCTTACCTTGATGGAGTGCTTGTACAGGGGAAAGCAAATAAATTGGTCGGCTTTCATCATCCAACTCTTTGGCAGAGTTGTGAATGGAACCAAAGCACACGCAATTTCATATGGCTTCATTCTGACAGCAATGCTTGCACATTTTGGGGTTCTAGTGAAGAAGGTTGAGATGGCTACTGCCAAAGACCATTTTGGGAAGGAAACTTTGCTGACATGTGACTACAATGTAATTCCTGTGGATGAACCTGGTTCATTTAGGAAGCAACCAGTCAACAGCAAAGTTAGAACTCTGGTGAAGGAAAATGAGATTAAGGATATGGAGATCCTTCGTTTGAAGTCTCGTGTGATTGAGGTTGAAGATTAGAGGGATGCTCTTAGGGCTGAATTAGCAAAGGAGAAAGAAAAGAACGAGTGTGTTCTTCAGCAGATGCTTTCTCTCATACAATCCAAGACCACAACCTCCTCACACCTTCCCATCCTTAGGCTGTCCAGAGCTTCCAAAACCACTCTTTAGACCAATTTTTTAGTTTCAGTTATTTTTTCTCTATTTTTGCTCATGGTTGGTTTGTTTTTGTTTTTCTGTATGGTGGTTGATAATCGTTCCTAATCAATGAATTTTGCTTCTAGTTATTGACTTATCTCAATTTCTTAGTTATCTAACATTTATTGGCTTCTTGTGTTGATTAATCATGCTTTGCACCTGCAATTGCCTCAATGGCCATGAGTAATAATTAATAAATCTGGTAAGTATATCATATTGTAAACTTTTTGATGATGCCAAAAGGGGGAAGATATGTGCTGAACTTTTTCAAAAAAGAAAATTCAAAGTGATATTTATAACCTAATTAACCTGGATTCTCTATGATTAATGCTTAAAACCATACAAAGTGTTTGAAGTGTATACAGGATTAAGCACAGAGTTTGTCATCATCAAAAATGGGAATTCGTTGACCCATGTCACTGCATAGTTTGAAGATTGACAAATGGCTGACCAGTTGAACCAGGTCCATCAGAGCACACATCTTGAACTGAATAGCTGGCACATGAACTGTCGTATATGCATAGGAGATATTTGTGAATGTGAAATATCAATGAACCAAGAGATTGTCTCCTAATGCGAAAAGGTTGCAAACTGATGAGAAGATTGAAGTAGAATTCAACAAGGAAAGTAACAAAAGAAAGGAAGTTGAGTTTGGTACGAATTTGTTTACCCAGGTAGAGTTGGACTAGAATTGGACGACAAGCTCAACTGACAGATTTTATAAATACTTGATGTATTTCTGCTGGAATTCTACACGCACAAAAGCTGAATTGAATCAAAGTCTGAAAGCAAAGTTCCCAGAGTTAATTTGCTAGAAAAATCATTGTGCGATTAAGAGTCTACAGTTCAACTAGAAGAACCAGCTCCATCTGATTAATTATTGAGTCTAGTTTGGTTGTGGTAGGAGATTTAATATTGTATCTTTTCAGCTTTCATAGAAGCAATTGTAATAGGTACACATTGTTCAATTTAGAGTTAACTTGAGGCTTGTAGAAATTAGTTATGGGCTAGTTACTACAAAGGGATTAGAGTTAGTCCTAGGATTACAAAAGAGTTTATTTTGTAAGTCCGTTTGGCTCAGAGTTTTTAGTGAAGAGTTTGAGAAAATCCTAATGAGGAGTAGGTCGTGGTTTTTTCACCTTTTGAGCCAGGTGTTTTCCACGTAAAAATCTCTGTGTTTTTACTTTACTGATTTTAATATTCCGCAACAGTAGAAGTAAGTACATCAAGAAGAATCAGGTTCTTCTATTGAGACAGCACACGAAAACTGGGTACCACACAAAGTAATCTATCTTCTTGTATGGTATTGACATCTAAAACATCAGCCTGCCTAGTTCCTATTAAATCATGTTACTTAGAAATGTTGACCCTACTAAGTATCACGTCTACCTCTCGTCACTACCTCTTCGAGGTTAGGCGGGATACTCACTGGATACATTCTGTTTATGTACTCATGCTGCACTTCTGTACTTAATTGTACAAGTTCTGAGGCTGGTACATCTGGTTATCAGATCGGATCTCGATTTCGATCTCAGTTGGACCCGACTTCACGGTGAGCTACTTCTCCTGACGATCCTCGGCGGCACCTTGGAGTTTTCTTTTGCTGATTTCCCGTCTATTCCTTTCAGACAGTGGGATTGTATATTATGTTTTGTATATTCTGTTAGTATGCCCGTAGGACTTGTGACACTAGTTCCTGGCACACACGTAATTGTTATTTTGGTGTACGGGTTAGTATATATACATTTTGGCTCATTCCTCATCATGACTGTTTTGATTAAAATTAGCTACTTATCCTTGTCAGATCATGCTTTAACTTTCAAACACTGAGTATATTTTAAAGTGTTTTAAACTAATAAGAAGGAACCTTTAGTAACTTAAGAGTCGGCTTGCCTGACCCCGCTGTTGGGCGCCATCACGACCTCAGTTAGGATTTTGGGTCGTGACAACATGGTATCAAAGCACTAGGTTCACGTAGGTCTCACAAGTCACGGGAAAACCTAGTAGAGTCTTGCGGATCGGTATGGAGACGTCTGTACTTATCATCGGGAAGCTATAGGGTGTTAGAAAAACCTCTCCTTATTTTTATTCTATCGTGCAGTCAATGGTTTACTAAATTTCGTTCTTCCATTCTCTCACAAATGGTGAGGAGGCGTAAATCTGATGTTCCAGATCCGGGAGGGGCCGCTACCCCCGTTGTTCGCGGTCGTGGCAGAGGCCGGGGGAGGGCACCAGCCCGAGGTAGGGGACGAGGGCGTCCCTGAGCTAAACCAGTCGAGGAGGCGATCTGGGAACCCGAGGAGGAAATGTGGAGCAAATATCCACACTTATTCAGCACTCCAGGTATGATTCTAGACCCCTTAGAGGACGAACGTTTGTTTAATAGGTGGAGAATGTAACGACCCGACCGGTCGTTTTGTTTTATCGGACCCTGTTCCCCTAAATAAAACTTCCCATAGCGGCTTATTATGATTTATGACTTGCGGGGACTGGTGGAACGGGATTCGGAGGTGTTTAGAGTGCTATAGGAATATTTGGTTCCTTAAGGTTGGCCTATAAGACCAAGTTTGACTTCGTTCAACATTTTCAGTAAACGACCTCGGAATCGAGTTTCAACGATTTCGATAGCTTCGTATGATGATTCCGGACCTGGGCGTATGTTCGGAATGGGTTTCTGATTACCCGAGAGCGTTTCGGCGCCCAATATTGAATTAAGAGTTCCTTAAGTTCCTATAATGGTTTGGGACGTGTTTTTGCGATATCGAGGTCCGAACGGAATTCCGAGACCGGGAATAGCTCCGTTATGTCATTTATGACTTGCTTCCAAAATTTAGTGTCATTCCGAGTAGTATAGGTCTTTCGGCGCGTTGTTAGCAAAGTCTAGAAAACATAAAGTTCCTAAGTTTGGTTTTAGGGGTTTTGAGGTGTGATTTTGAGTTTTAGCGTTGTTTTGGGTGTTCCGAAGGCTCGAGCGAGTCCGTTATATGATTTGGAACTCGCTGGTATATTTGGACGGGGGCTCGGGTGGGCGATGTGCCTCCCGGACACCACACGAGGCCAAAAACCAGCTGCATTAGCTGCTGGTGCACCTATTCTGGTGTGACCGCAGGTGCGGTTGCCCAGTCGCAGGTGCGGGACCGCTCCTGCGGTCCCAGCCTCGCAGGTATGACCCCCAGTGGTCAGGCCAATTCCTGTCGGTGCGGACAAAATTTTACAGGTGCGGTCTCCACTACGCAGGAGCGAGCCCAGGCTCCTTAGTCCATTTCCGCAGGTGCGGTCCTCGAGCCGTAGGTACGGAAACGCTTTTCAGACAGTGTGTTTTTATAAATGGGAATTAACTTATTTCCCTTATCTTCTTCTTCTTCCTTGGGGCGATTTCCACCATTTTAGAGGGGCAAACGACCTGGTTATTGAAGGTAAGTAAATTCTACTCTAATATTAGCTTCATACATGGATTACTAGCTTAACTAACTACCTAAATTAGTAGTAATCCAAGAATGGGGTAGTAACCTAGGGCTTTCGATAATTTGAGGATTTACCCGTGAATTAGCTATGAAATCAAGTAGAAATCTCATATTAATGATCCTTAGGCTATGGGTGAGTGTTTCCTTCGAGAATTTTTTGAATCCGAGCATGTGGGCCGAGGTTGGATTTTAGAATTTCTTCAAGAATGAGAAATTTACTAAATCAGTAGAAGAATTTCCATATTTTGAGCATAATTAATGAATTTGTATAACATTTGGCTAGTTTCGAGTCCTCGGGTGTAGAGTTCAGAGGTTCGGGCGCGTTCTTGGTCCGGGGAGTAGGTTCGGCACGAGGTGAGTCTCCTTTCTAACCTTGTAAGGGGGAATTTTTCTCATAGGTGATTATAAAAAGAAAAAAAATTGCATGTCCTTATTATCGGGGGGCTACGCACGCAAGAAGTGACGAGAGTCCGTGCATAGCTACTACTATGTTATGTTGGGTAGTTCTAGGACTCACGAGCATGCCTATATGTGCCTTACATGTATTCCTAAACGTATCTTGAATTTCTTATTATCCTTGATTTGGCATGAGAATATTAGGAAGTTGTGGTCCATGATATATTGCTTAGGTTCTTGCCTTAAAGAATAACCTCTGATAATTCCCTAAAAATTGATAATTTTATGTATGTTTGCGGCACCGTGTCACATGTATGATTCGTCTGCGGAATAGCCCTACTATTATGCCAACCGCATCGCACGTTCGATTCGCGAGCAGGGTAATAGATGCATATATGGTTCTAGCCGTTCGACCCTCGGCAGTGCACATTTATTTTTTTGCGACGTTTCGGCCGTACGTGTCTGGCCTATTATGTGCTCTATGATTTACTGGGAATTGCTGTAATTGTACAAATTGGTTCATGTTAATAAGGGAATTTAGTACATTATGTGCTAGTATAATTTGACATGCAAAGGTAAATACAACTATACTTGATGATTTACCTCTTTGGGATTTCTACGACTGTTATGCCTGCCTAGTTCCTATTAAATCATGTTATTTAGAAATTTTGACCCTAGTAAGTATCACGTCTACCTCTCGTCACTACCTCTTCGAGTTTAGGCGGGATACTCACTGGGTACATATTTTTTTATGTACTCATGTTGCACTTCTGTACTTAATTGTACAGGTTTTGAGGTTGGTGCATCTGGTTATCAGACCGGATCTCGATTCTGATCTCAGTTGGACCCGACTTCACGGTGAGCTGCTTCTCCTGATGATCCTCAGCAGCACCTTGGAGTTTTCTTTTGCTTATTTCCCGTCTATTCCTTTCAGACAGTGGGATTGCATATTTTGTTTTGTATATTCTGTTAGTATGCCTGTAGGACGTGTGACACTAGTTCCTGGCACACACGTAGTTGTTATTTTGGTACGGGTTTGGATATATACATTTTGGATCATTTCTCATCATGACTGTTTTGATTAAAATTGGCTAATTATCCTTGTCAAATCATGTTTTAACTTTCAAAAACTGAGTATATTTTAAGGTGTTTTAAGCTAATAAGAAGGAATCTTTAGTAAATTAAGAGTCGGCTTGCCTGACCCCGCTGTTGGGCGTCATCACGACATCAGTTAGGATTTTGGGTCGTGACAACATGGTATCAGAGCACTAGGTTCACGTAGGTCTCACAAGTCACGGGCAAACCTAGTAGAGTCTTGCGGATCGGTATGGAGACGTCTGTACTTATCTTCGGGAGGCTATAGGGTGTTAGGAAAACCTCTCCTTATTTTTATTCTATCGTGCAGTCAATGGTTTACTAAATTTTGTTCTTCCATTCTCTCACAAATGGTGAGGACGTGTACATCTGATGTTCCAAATCCGGGAGGGGCCGCTACCCCCATTGTTCGCGGCCGTGGCAGAGGCTGGGGGAGGGCACTAGGTCGAGGTAGGGGACGAGGGCGTCCCCGAGCTAAACCAGTCTAGGAGGCAACCTGGGAGCTCGAGGAGGACATGCAGAGCAAATATCCACACTTATTCAGCACTCCAGGTATGATTCTAGACCCGTTCGAGGACGTACGTTTGTTTAAGAGGTGGAGGATGTAACGACCCGACCGGTCGTTTTGCATTATTGGACCCCGTTCCCCTAAATAAAACTTCCCATAGCGGCTTATTATGATTTATGACTTGCGGGGACTGGTGGAACGGGATTCGGAGGTGTTTAGAGTGCTATAGGAACATTTGGTTCCTTAAGGTTGGCCTATAAGGCCAAGTTTGACTTCGGTCAACATTTTCAGTAAACGACCTCGGAATCGAGTTTCGACGATTTCGATAGCTTCGTATGATGATTCCGGACCTGGGCGTATGTTCGGAATGGGTTTTTGATGACCCGGGAGTGTTTCGGCGCCCAATATTGAATTAAGAGTTACTTAAGTTCCTATTATGGTTTGGGATGTGTTTTTTCGATATCGAGGTCCGAACGAAATTCCGAGATCGGGAATAGTTCCGTTATGTCATTCATGACTTTCCTGCAAAATTTGGTGTCATTCCGAGTAGTATACGTCGTTTCGGCGCGTTGTTAGCAAAGTCTAGAAAACTTAAAGTTCCTAAGTTTTGTTCTAGGGGTTTTGAGGTGTGATTTTGAGTTTTAGCGTAGTTTTGGGTGTTCCGAAGGCTCGAGCGAGTCCGTTATATGATTCTCGTTGGTATATTTGGACGGGGGCTAGGGTGGGCCCAGGTGCCTCCCAGACACCACACGAGGCCAAAAGCCAGCTGCATTAGCTGCTGGTGCACCTGTTCTGGTGTGATCGCAGGTGCGATTGCCCAGTCGTAGGTGCGGGACCGCTCCTGCGGTCCCAACCTCGCAGGTGCGACCCCTAGTGGTCAGGCTAATTCCCGAAGGTGCGGACAAAATTCCGCAAGTGCGGAGCCACAGGTGCGGTCTCCCCTCTGCAGGTGTGACCCCAGGCTCCCTAGTCCATTTTCACAGGAGCGAGCCTTTGCTCGCAGGTGCGAGACCGCATGTGCGGTCCTCGAGCCACAGGTGCGGAAACGCTGTTCAGACAGTGTGTTTTTATACACGGCAAACGACCTGGTTATTGAAGGTAAGTAAATTCTACTCTAATATTAGCTTCATGCATGGAATACTAGCTTAATTAACTACCTAAATTAGTAGAAATCCAAGAATGGGGGTAGTAACCTAGGGCTTTCGATAATTTGAGAATTTACCCGTGAATTAGCTATGAAGGTAGAAATCGTATATTAATGATCCTTAGGCTATGGGTGAGTGTTTCCTTCGAGAATTTTTAGAATCCGAGCATGTGGGACCAGGGATGGATTTTAGAATTTCTTCAAGAATGAGAAATTTACTAAATGAGTAGGAGAATTTCCATATTTTGAGCATGATTAATGAATTTGCATAACATTTGGCTAGTTTCGAGTCCTCGGGTGTAGAGTTTGGAGTTTCGGGCGCGCTCTTGGTCCGGGGAGTAGGTTTGGCACGAGGTGAATCTCCTTTCTAAACTTGTAAGGAGGAATTGCCCCCATTGGTGATTATAAAAAGAAAAAAAATTGCATGTCCTTATTTGCGGGGGGCTACGCACGCACGAAGTGACGAGAGTCCGTGCGTTGCTACTACTATGTTATGTTGGGTAGTTCTAGGACTCACGAGCATGCCTATATGTGCCTTACATGTATTCCTAAATGTATCTTGAATTGCTTATTATCCTTGATTTGGCATGTGAGTATTAGGAAGTGTTGGTCCATGATATATTGCTTAGGTTCTTACCTCAAAGAATAACCTCTGATAATTCCCTAAAAATTGATAATTTTATGTATGTATGCGGCACCGTGTCACACGTATGATTTGTGAGCGGAATAGCCAGCATGTTCGATTCGCGAGCGGGGTAATAGATGCATCTATGGTTCAAGCCGTTCGACCCTCGGCGGTACACATTTATTTTCTTGCGACGTTTCGGGTGTACATGTCTAGCCTATTATGTGTTGTATGATTTACTGGGAATTGTTGAAATTGTACAATCTAGTTCATGTTAATAAGGGAATTTAGTACATTATATGCTAGTGAAATTTGACATGCAAAGGTAAATACAACTATACTTGATGATTTATCTGTTTGTGATTTCTACGACTATTATGCCTGCCTAGTTCCTATTAAATCATGTTATTCAGAAATGTTGACCCTAGTAAGTATCACGTCTACGTCTCGTCACTACCTCTTCGAGGTTAGGCGGGATACTCACTTGGTACATATCTGTTTATGTACTCATGTTGCACTTCTGTACTTAATTGAACAGGTTCTGAGACTGGTGCATCTGGTTATCAGACCGGATCTCGATTCTGATCTCAGTTGGACCCGACTTCAAGGTGAGCTGATCCTCGGCGGAACCTTGGAGTTTTCTTTTGCTTATTTCCTGTCTATTCCTTTCAGAAAGTGGGATTATATATTATGTTTTGTATACTCTGTTAATATGCCCGTAGGACTTGTGACACTAGTTCTTGGCACACACGTAGTTATTATTTTGGTGTACGGGTTTGTATATATACATTTTGGCTCATCCCTCATCATGAGTGTTTTGATTAAAATTGTCTTATTATCCTTGTCAAATCATGTTTTAACTTTCAAAAACTGAGTATATTTTAAGGTTTTTTAAACTAATAAGAAGGAACCTTTAGTAAATTAAGAGTCGGCTTGCATGACCCCGCTGCTGAGCACCATCATGGCCTTAGTTAGGATTTTGGGTCGTGAATCCTATCTGAGGTCGTGATGGCGCGCAACAGCAGGTTCAGGCAAGCCGACTCTTAAGTTACTAAAGGTTCCTTCTTATTAGTTTAAAACACTTTAAAATATACTCAGTGTTTGAAAGTTAAAGCATGATCTAACAAGGATAAGTAGCCAATTTAATCAAAACATTCATGATGAGGAATGAGCCAAAATGTATATATACAAACCCGTACAGCAAAATAACAACTACCTGTGTGCCAGGAACTAGTGTCACAAGTCCTACGGGCATAATAACAGAATATACAAAACATAATATACAATCCCACTGTCTGAAAGGAATAGACGGGAAATAAGCAAAAGAAAACTCCAAAGTGCCGCCGAGGATCGTCAGGAGAAGCACCTCACCGTGAAGTCGGGTCCAACTGAGATCAGAATCGAGATCCGGTCTGATAACCAGATGCACCAGCCTCAGAACCTGTACAATCAAGTACAGAAGTGCAGCATGAGTACATAAACAAATATGTACCCAGTTAGTATCCCGCCTAACCTCGAAGAGGTAGTGACGAGAGGTAGACGTGATACTTACTAGGGTCAACATTTCTAAATAGCATGATTGAATAGGAACTAGGCAGGTATAACAGTCGTAGAAATCACAAGGAGATATATCATCAAGTATAGTTGTATTTACCTTTGCATGTCAAATTTCACTAACACATAATGTACGAAATTCCTTTATTAACATGAACCAGTTTGTATAATTACAAAAAATTCCCAGTGAATCATACAGCACATAATAAGCCGGACACGTACGGCCGAAACGTCGCGAAAATATAAATGTTCACTGCCGAGCGTCGAACGACTCAAACAATAGATGTATCTATTACCCCGCTCGCGAATCGAACATGCGACGTGGTTGACGTAATAGTACGGCTATTCTGCTCATGAATCATACGTGTGACGCGGTGCCGCATACATACATAAAATTATCAATTTTTTAGGGAATTATCAGAGATTATTCTTTAAGGCAAGAACCTAAGCAATATATCATGGACCACAACCTCCTAATATTCATGCAAAATCAAGGATAATAAGCATGTCAAAATACGTTTAGGAATACATGTAAGGCACATATATGCATGCTCGTGCGTCCTAGAACTACCCAACATAACATAGTAGTAGCTACGCACGGACTCTCGTCACTTCGTGTGTGCGTAGCCCCCATAAATAAGGACATGCAATTTTTTATAATCACCTATGGGTACAATTTCCCCTGACAAGGTTAGAAAGAAGACTCACCTCGTGTCGAACCTACTCTCCGGACCAAGAACACATCCGAAACTCCAAGCTCTACACCCGAGGACTCGAAACTAGCCAAATGTTATACAAATTCATTAATTTATGCTCGAAATATGGAAATTCTCCTACTCATTTAGTAAATTTCCTATTCTTGAAGAAATTCTAAAATCCAACCCCGGGCCCGCATGCTCGGATTCCAAAAATTCTTGAAGGAAACACTCACCCATAACCTAAGGATCATTAATATACGATTTCTACCTGATTTCATAGCTAATTCACGGGTAAATTCTCAAATTATCGAAAGCCCTAGGTTACTACCCCATTCTTGAATTTCCACTAATTTAGGTAGTTAATTAAGCTAGTATTCCATGCATGAAGCTAATATTAGAGTAGAATTTACTTACCTTCAATAACGAGGTCGTTTGCCCCTCTAAAATGGTGGAAATCGCCCCAAGGAAGAAGAAGAAGAAGATAAGGGAAATGAGTTAATTCCCGTGTATAAGAACACACTGTCTGAACAGCATTTCCGCACCTGCGGCTCGAGGACCGCACCTGCGGTCTCGCACCTACGGAAATGGACTAGGAAGCCTGGGCCCGCACCTACTGCGGAATTTTGTCCGCACCTGCAAGAATTGGCCTAACCACTGGGGGTCGCTGGCCTGCCAATTTAGCCATTTGGCACTTTCAAAAATAGCCATTTGCCCCCCAAACTTTGTTTTAACCCCAATTTTTTTATAATTACTCTTTTTCGCTTTTCTCAACTATAAATACCCCCTCATTCTTTCATTTTTACTCACAAAAATCATCAATCTCTCTCTAATTTTCTTCTATAATTGCTTACTTTATTATTGCAATTTGTGAAAAATTGTGAAGTTGGTGAATTGAAGTATTCAAGTCTTCAAGTCTTCAACGATATACAATTTTGAAGAAGTTGTTCGTCAATTCGGTAAACTCGTTCAAACTCTTAAGTTTTAATATTATAGTTTTGTTTCTTTTAGTTTGTATAATTATAATTAATATGTATTATTCTTTGAAAAATATGTTTGGTAAAAGTAAGGGAAAATCCAAGATTGGTGAATCTAGTGGCCAAGCTACTACTCCTCCCCCGGCTCCCTGACCCAAATCTGTTACCCGTTCTCCTCCACCTGTTATTCTTGATAGTGATAACCCTTTATTTCAATTTACCAATAGTTAATTTTACCATGATATTGCACCAGGTGAACAATTAAATGATGAATATATGAATGCTCTTTATGGTAATCCAACTATTGATGAAAATGATGATCAAAATATAGATTTAGATGAAACGCAATCGGATTTAGATGATACACCTACTAGTCTTGTAAATGAAGTTAACCCAATTGATAATAATCCAAATGATGCCCCGCCTGACCCTCCTGTAGTAACCCCTACTTTTAATAGACAACCTTCTAAATGGTGCGAAACATCTCTTGTTTGGCATTTTTTTATTCAACTAAGAGATCAAAATAAAGTTAAGTGTAAAACTTGTGGGACTTTGATGGCTCATAAATTTACTGGTGACCGTAGCGGTACGGGTAGCTTGACTAGACACATAAAGACACACCCTAGAGATAAAGCTAGATTTCTTCAAATGAAAGTTGCACAAGAGGGGACAAGTGTAGGTACTCAGGTTAACCCTAATACCGGGTCAAATCTAGTTCAACCGGGAATTAACACTGTTACCGGTGACATTTTATATTACGATCCAAATAAAGATCGTGAAGAATTGGCAAAAATGGTTAATGTTATGTGCTTACCCTATAGTTTTCCTTCTAACCCTCACTTTGTGCATTATATTAGAAAATTTTATAATCCTACTTATAAAGGATGGACTCGCATAATCGTAAAGAGCGATATTTATAAATATAAACAATATTTGCGCTATTTATTTACTCATATAAATTGTCGCGTTGCTATTACTACTGATATTGGTAGAAGTGGTAATGACTGTGATTATCTTACTGTTACCAGTCATTGGATTGATGAGGAATGGATAATGCAAAAGTGCATTATTTCTTATAGAATAATTAATTCACGTCACACATGGATGTTTATTGCTAACACAGTTATAGATATTTGTAGATATTTTTGCATTAGAGATAAAATAATGTCAGTTTCAATGGATAATGCTTCTAGTAACACTAATGTTATAGGCTTGCTTACAACTACACTAAATCTTGCATTTAGTAATATTTTTCATGTTAGATGTATTTGTCATATTTACCATTTAATCGTCGGTGATGGTATAAAAATTTTAAATGTTGAAATTGAAAAGGTTAAAATGGCTCTTAATTGACTTTTTTATTCAAACTGTAGAAGTAGACTTAGAGAATATTTTAAAAAATGCGATGAATTTGGCCTTCGAGAAAGAAAGGTTCCTAAACCTTGTCCGACTAGATGGAATTACATGTATGAAAGTTTAATTGTTGCATATGAATATAGAAATCCAATAAACGCAACGCTTAATGCTCGTGTTGGTGGTGATGATGATGATGAGCACCTTACAAATCAGCATTGGACTGATGTTAAAATTCTTGTAGAATTTTTAGAAAGATTTTATGGTGCTACAAATGAATTATCTGGGCAATATTATCCTACTATTTCTACCTGTTTAGTTTATCTTGCAGAACTTGTAAATTTGTTTACTCAATTTTCAGAGGGTGGGGTAATTTATGAACTTGCTATTGATTCTATGAGAGATAAGTTTAAAAAATATTTATTTCCCTGTCCCTCCTATTTATGGTGTTGCTGCCATGTTAAATCCTACTATGAAATTAGGAGGTCCTCACTTTTGGTATACAAATATTGCTTTAGCACTTTCAGATGAGGAAATGTCTACACTTGCAGATGCAAAAGCCTCAATTAAAATAAAAGCTCAAACAATTTATAATGCTTATCAACTTGCCTTAGATCATGCTAGACCAAATGTTCCAACTCCTACTTCGTCTAGTTCGAAATCATCTAAAAGAACTACGGGACTAAAAACACTTAGTTCTTGGACGGGGTTCAGGGATTCTCAAGGTGAAAATATTGATGATAGTTCACAACTAAATGAGCTTCAAGTTTATTTGTCGCAGGGACTTGAATCAGAGAATCCCAACGGATCCTTTAATATTTTGGAATGGTGGAAGGACAAAGAAAAACACTATCCGGTTCTTTTAAGGATGGCTCGAGATATTTTAAGTATTCAAGCTTCAACAGTGGCATCGGAGAGCGCTTTCAGTCAAGTGAGACTTCAAACCGGTGATCATAGAGCGTCTATGAGGGAGAGCTTGGAAAAATAAGTACTCTTCAGAGATTGGATCCGTTCGGAATGAAGAAACTTTGGACTTGCTGAATCACAACCAGAGATAGACGAAGTTTACGAAGAAATGCTAGAGGAACTTGCGGAGGATGCTGCTTCGCCCGGAAGCGGTGATGAACAAGCTTCTTTTCTGCCACCACCAACGGAAATTCCTCCGAACCTTGAAGGATTTATGAAATTTGTCAAAGATAATATGCAACATCTTCATTAGTTTTTTTTTTCCTTTTAATGGTGGTATTAGCACCTTGTTGTGCTCATTCCATTGGGGGGAGGAAGACTAAGAAAGATATTTGCCATTTTTTGTTAATGTCATAATAATAAAAATTATAAGGTATTCCCTTGAATATTTTTTTATAATTTTTTTGTGTTTAAATTTGAATTACAAGATTTAAGTCACAATTATATAATATAATTTACAAGAAGTTGCCTTAAATAAAAAAAATAGCCCGGAACATTTAGGCCCGTGGGCCGCCCCACTTAGCCCGGGCCCATAGTGGGCCGTTTCCACCCCCCGAGACCGTTAAGCCCGGGACCGACCCGCCAGAGCCCGGGACCATTTAGTCCATTTAGGTTCGGGCCAGGACCACATTACAGCCTTAGGCTGAAAAGCATTGTTTACTTTTCTAAAAAATGATTTCCACTTTTGCATTTTTTCTTTTGTCTTAAATAATATGTTTCAATGTTCCCAAAAAAACGTTATTTGAGTAATTGAAAATCATTTTGTTTGACATTTTAAATGGTTTGATGTTTTATTATTACTATTCTTTTTTTTAATATCTCTATCCCTACAGCGTTACTATTTCTTATCTTGATGAACCGACGACTTTGACATATAATGAGACAACGCAACAAAATGATAGTGATTAGAAGAAATAGAAGAAGAGGATGTAATACCTGAAGAGATCGTCAGAGACATAGATAATTTTGAGAACAAGCCCAAGTCCAACCTGGACGAGACCGAGATAGTCAACTTGGGAGATTCCAAAACCGTCAAGGAAACCCGCTTAAGCATCCATTTGTCACCGTTAGAGAAAGAGGAATACACTCGGTTCCTGAAAGAATAAGAGGATACCTTTGCATGGTCATACGACGATATGACAAGTTTGATCACATCCATAGTGGCTCACAAGTTACCTACAAATCCAATGTCATGACCCAAAATCCTAGCTGAGGTCGTGATGGCGCCCAACAGCGGGGTCAGGCAAGCCGACTCTTAATTTACTAAAGGTTACTTCTTATTAGTTTAAACACTTTAAAATATACTCTTGTTTTTAAAAGTTAAAACATGATTTGACAAGGATAATTAGCAAGTTTTAACCAAAACAGTCATGATGAGGAATGAGCATATATGTATATATACAGACCCGTAAACCAAAATAATAACTACGTATGTGCCAGGAACTAGTGTCACAAGTCTCACGGGCATACTAACAGAATATACAAAACATAATATACAATCCCGCTCGCGAATCGAACATGCGACGCGGTTGACATAATAGTAGGGTTATTCCGCTCACGAATCATACGTGTGACGCGGTGCCACATACATACATAAAATTAGGAATTTTTAGGGAATTATCAGAGGTTATTCTTTAAGGTAAGAACCTAAGAAGTATATCATGGACCCCAAATTCCTAATATTCTCATGCCAAATCAAGGATAATAAGCGATTCAAGATACGTTTAGGAATACATGTAAGGCACATATAAGCATGATCGTGAGTCCTAGAACTACCCAACCTAACATAGTAGTAGCTACGCACGGACTCTCGTCACTTCGTGCGTGCGAAGCCCCCACAAATAAGGACATGCAATTATTTATAATCACCTATGGGGACAATTCCCCCTTACAAGGTTAGAAAGGAGACTCACCTCGTGTCGAACCTACTCCCCGAACCAAGAACGCGTCCAAAACTCTGAGCTCTGCACACGACGACTCGAAACTAGCGAAATGTTATACAAATTCATTAATTTATGCTCAAAATATGGAAATTCTCCTACTCATTTAGTAAATTTCCCATTCTTGAAGAAATTCTAAAATCCAACCCCAGACACACATGCTCGGATTCCAAAAATTCACGAAGGAAACACTCACCCATAGCCTAAGGATCATTAATATACGATTTCTACTTGATTTCATAGCTACTTCACGGGTAAATTCTCAAATTGTCAAAAGCCCTAGGTTACTACCCCATTCTTGAATTTCCACTAATTTAGGTAGTTAATTAAGCTAGTATTCCATGCATGAAGCTAATATTAGAGTAGAATTTACTTACCTTCAATAACCAAGTCGTTTGCCCCTCTAAAATAGTGGAAATCGCCCCAAGGAAGAAGAAGAAGATAAGGGAAATGAGTTAATTCCCGTGTATAAAAACACACTGTCTGAACAGCGTTTCTGCACCTGTGGTCTCGCACCTGCGAAAATGGACTAGGAAGCCTGAGCCCGCACCTGCGGAGTGGAGACCGCACCTGCGGCTCCGCTCCTGCGGAATTTTGTCTGCACCTGCGAGAATTGGCCTGACCATTGGGGGTCGCACCTGCGAGGCCGGGACCGCAGGAGCGGTCCCGCACCTGCGACTGCGCAACCGTACCTGCGGTCACACCAGAACAGGTGCACCAGCAGCTAATGCAGCTGGTTTTTGGCCTCGTGGGGTGTCTGGAAAGCATCTGGGCCCACCCGAGCCCCCGTCCAAATATACCAACGAGTCTCTAATCATAACACGGACTCACTCGAGCCTTCGGAACACCCAAAAAAAACGCTAAAACTCAAAATCACACCTCAAAACCCCTAGAACCAAACTTAGGAACTTTAAGTTTTCTAGACTTTACTAACAACGCCCCGAAACGACCTATACTACTCGGAATGACACCAAATTTTGCAGGCAAGTCTTAAATGACATAACGGAACTATTCCCGGTCTTAGAATTTCGTTCGGACCTCGATATCACAAAAAAACGTCCCAAACCATAATAGGAACTTAAGGAACTCCTATTTCAATATTGGGCGCCGAAATTCTCCCGGGTCATCAAAAACCCATTGCGAACATACCAGGTCCGGAATCATCATACGAAGCTACCGGAATCGTCGAAACTCGATTCCAAGGTCGTTTACTAAAAATGTTGACCGAAGTCAAACTTGGCCTTAAAGGCCAACCTTAAGGAACCAAATGTTCCTATAGCACTACACATCTCCGAATCCCGGACCACCAGTCCCCGCAAGTCATAAATCATAATAAGCCGCTTTGGGAGGTTTCATTTAGGGGAACGGGGTCCGATAATGCAAAACGACCGGTCGGATCGTTATATTCTCCACCTCTTAAACAAACGTTCATCCTCGAACGGATCTACAATCATACCTAGAGTGCTGAATAAGTGTGGATATCTGCTCCGCATGTCCTCCTCGGACTCCCAGGTCGCCTCCTCGACTGGTTGGGCCTTCCATTGGACCTTTACGGTAGAAACTCTTTTGGACCTCAACTGGCGGTCCTGAAGTGTCAGAACACCATCCTCGCCAATAATAATCTCCTTGGCATTGACCTGAACCAATGTCTCTTGTAGCTCAGCCAAACACGAATCATCATACTGCCGAGCCTTAATCTCCCCCAATAACGAAGACTGAGCAACCACATGTGCAAGAACTCGACGAGGCTATGAAAGGTCTAATCTCACCATGCGATTAGCCAAGGACTGAATGTCCAAGGCTAGAGGTCTCTCCTCTGCTTCAATATAAGCCAAGCTAGCCATACTCTCCGCCTTCCTGCTCAAAGCATCTGCTACCACGTTTGCCTTGCCCGAGTGATAAAAAATGGTGATATCATAATCCTTCAACAACTCGAGCCATCTGCGCTGCCTCAAATTAAGATCCTTCTGCTTGAACAAATTTTGCAAGCTACGGTGGTCTGTATAAACCTCATAGGACACTCCATACAAGTAGTGCCTCCAAATCTTAAGAGCATGAATAATCGCCGCCAACTCCAAATCGTGCACAGGGTAATTCTTCTCATGAACCTTCAGCTGGCGCGAAGCATAAGCAATAACTCTCCCTTCCTGCATCAATACACACTGCAAGCCAACGCGCGAAACGTCGCAATATACTGTATACATCCCAGAATCGGAAGGCAATACTAGAACTGGTGTAAAGGTCAAAGCTGTCTTGAGCTTCTGAAAGCTCTCCTCACACTCGTCAGACCATCGAAATGGGGCATTCTTCTGAGTCAATCTAGTCAATGGGCTGCAATAGAAGAGAACCCCTCCACAAATCGGTGATAATAGCCTGCTAGGCCAAAGAAGCTCCTAATCTCTGTAGCTGAAGTAGGACGCGACCAACTCTGAACCGCCTCAACCTTCTGAGGATCAACCTTGATACCCTCTCCGGATACCACATGCCCCAAGAATGCCAAGGAATCCAACCAAAACTCACACTTGGAGAACTTAGCATATAGCTTTTGTTCTCGCAAAGTCTGGAGCACAACTCTCAAATGCTGCTCGTGCTCCCCCAGACTATTTGAGTAAATCAAATGTCATCAATGAAGACAATGACAAAGGAATCAATATACGGTCTGAAAACCCTATTCACCAAATCCATGAATGCCGCTGGAGCATTAGTCAAACCAAAGGACATCACCATGAACTCATAATGGCCATATCTCGTACGAAAAGCAGTCTTCGGAACATCTGAAGCCCGAATCCTCAACTGATGATACGCCGATCTCAAATCAATCTTAGAAAACACCCGAGCACCCTGCAACTGGTCAAACAAATCATCGATACGCGGCAAAGGATACTTGTTCTTAATGGTAACTTTGTTCAACTGACGGTAATCAATAGACATCCGCATAGACCCATCCTTATTCTTTACAAATAGAACTGGAGCACCCCATGGCGATACACTCGGCCTGATGAACCCCTTAGCTAATAACTCATCAAGCTGCTTCTTTAACTCCTTCAACTCTTTTGGAGCCATACGATATGGAGGAATAGTATAGGCTGGGTGCCTGAAGCTAAGTCAATGCAGAAATCAATATCACGATCCGGAGGCATGCCCGGAAGATCCGAATGAAATACATCAGCAAACTCTCAAACCACTGGCACTGAATCAATCATCGGAGACTCGGCGGTGGTGTCCCGCACATAAGAAAAATAGTCCAGACAACCCTTCTCGACCATATGTCGAGCCTTCAAGAATGAAATAACCCGGTTGGCTGTACTAATTGACGAACCTCTCCACTCCAGCCTAGGCGACTCATGCATGGCTAGAGTAACTGTCTTGGAATGGAAATCTAGCACGACATGATAAGGGAGATAGCCAATCCATGCCCAAATAATCTCGAAATCAACCATGTCGAGCAATAAGAGATCCGCTCGAGTCTCGAATCCACAAAACGAAATCACATAGGACCAAAAAATCCGGTCTACAACCACAGAATCGCCTACGGGAGTGGACACATAAATAGGAGAACCCAAGGAATCACGAGGGACATCGAGAAAATGAGAAAATAAGACTGAAACATAGGAATAAGTGGATCCTGGATCAAATAACACGGATGCCTCTCTACCACATACTGTAATAATACCTGTGATCACGGCGTCTGAGGCCACTACATCTGATCTGGACGGGATAGCATAGAATCTAACTGGAGCACCGAAAGACTGAGCCCCGCCAGAATGAATAGGAGATGGCTGACCTCCGCTGGCATGAATAGGGGTTGGCAGAGCTCCCCCTGCCTGGCCTCCACCTCTGGGACGACCTCTACCAGTCTTCCCTCCACCTCTGGGTGGACAAACTGCCGGTGCTGGAAATGTAGGCTGATAGCTCTGCTGAACAGCCCTGCCCCGGAGTCTGGGACAAGTCCTCCTCATGTGGCCTGGGTCCCCAAACTCATAACATCTGGCTGGTGGCATGGCCTGCTGCCCTGAAGAAGGACCCTGGACAGCTAGGGGACGGGAGAACTGTCCGTCATGGCACTGAAGTAAGGAATAGAAGACCCCTGATAATCGGAATACCCGTCTGAGGAACCCTGAATGGCTGGTGGGCGGTAGGAACTCTCTGGCATAGAGTTGAAATAGGGACTCACTGGAGCACCATGGGGAGGTGGTGGTGGGGGTGCTGAATATGGGGGCCTGTTGGGCTGACCCCTACCAAACTAACCTCTTCCCCTAGTTGGGGCACCTCTGAAAACCCCGGAATATCTGACTCTCTTATCCTGCTGTACCTGCTCCCTGATCCTCGACCGATAACCCTCGATCCTACGAGCAATCTCCACTACCAGCTGATAAGGAGTCCCCATCTCCACCTCTCAGGTCATGTTGGCCCTAATACCTGAATGCAGCCCTGCTAAAAATCTCCACACTCTCTCAACATCAGTAGGTAATATCATAAGGGCATGATGGGACAACTCAGAAAACTTGGCCTCGTAATCTGTCACGGACATCTGCCCCTGCTCCAGCTGCTCAAACTGATATCACAACTCTTCCCTCTTGAAGGGTGGAATATACCTGTCCAGGAACAGCTGAGTGAACTGCTCCCAAGTGATGGTAGGGGAAACTGCTGGTCTACCCAGGATGTAGGACTGCTACCATCTGCGGGCCCTGCCCTCAAGCTGGAAAGTAGTGAAGTCCACTCCATGGGACTCCAGTATCCTCATGTTGTGCAGTCTGTCCCTGCACCTATCAATAAATCCTGGGCATCCTCGCCCTTCTCACCCCCAAAGATAAGAGGGTACAATCGGGTCCATCTATCCAGTAACTTCTGCGGATCGCCATCCGCAGCTGGTCTGAGCTCAGGTGTTGTTGCTACTGGCTGGGCCCCACCCACAGGCAGTGTACCCGGGGTGTGATGAAGTGATGTTGTATGGCCTGCAGCCTGGGCAGTAGGGGTCTGGGATCCTCCTTCTGCTTGAGATGTGGCAGGATCCGCTGGAAATAAACCAGCCTGGGACATATTGTCTATGAATCGCATTATACGGCCCATGATCTCCTAGAATCCTGGCGCCGTCATAAAGTCTACTGGAGCAGGACCTGCTGGGGCACCTCACCCTGCTCCTCTATAGTGGGGTTCTCAGGTGGTACGACTGGAATAGCTCGGGGATGCCCTCGTTCCCTACCTCGGGCTGGTGCCCCCCGGCCTCTGCCACGACCACAACAACGGGGGTAGCGGCCCCTCCCGGATATGGAACATCGGATGTACGCGTCCTCACCATCTGTGAGAGAATAAAAGAACGAAATTTAGTAAACCATTGACTGCACATAGAATAAAAATAAGGAGAGGTTTTCCTAACACCCTATAGCCTCCCGAAGATAAGTACAGACGTCTCCATACTGATCTGCAAGACTCTACTAGGTTTGTCTGTGACTTGTGAGACCTACGTGAACCTAGTGCTCTGATACCATGTTGTCACGACCCAAAATCCTAACTGAGGTTGTGATGGCGCTCAACAGCGGGGTTAGGCAAGCCGATTCTTAATTTACTAAAGGTTCCTTCTTATTAGTTTAAACACTTTAAAATATACTCAGTTTTTAAAAGTTAAAACATGATTTGACAAGGATAACTAGCCAGTTTTAATCAAAACAGTCATGATGAGGAATGAGCCAATATGTATATATACAGACCCGTAAACCTAAATAACAACTACGTGTGTGCCAGGAACTAGTGTCACAAGTCTTACGGGCATACTAACAGAATATACAAAACATAATATACAATCCCACTGTCTGAAAGGAATAGACGGGAAATAAGCAAAATAAAACTCCAAGGTGCCACTGAGGATCGTTAGGAGAAGCATCTCACCATGAAGTCGGGTCCAACTGAGATCAGAATCGAGATCCGGACTGATAACCAGATGCGCCAGTCTCAGAACCTGTACAATTAAGTACAAAAGTGCAGCATGAGTACATAAACAAATATGTTCCCAGTGAGTATCCCGCCTAACCTCGAAGAGGTAGTGACGAGAGGTAGACGTGATACTTACTAGGGTCAACATTTCTAAATAACATGATTTAATAGGAACTAGGCAGGCATAACAGTCGTAGAAATCACAAAGAGATAAATCATCAAGTATAGTTGTACTTACCTTTGCATGTCACATTTCACTAGCACATAATGTACCTAATTCCCTTATTAACATGAACCAGTTTGTAAAATTGCAACAAATTCCCAGTGAATCATACAGCACATAATAGGCCGAATACGTACGGCCAAAACGTCGCGAAAAATAAATGTGCACTACCGAGGGTCGAACGGATCGAAATATATATGCATCTATTACCCCGCTCGCGAATCGAACATGCGACGCGGTTGACATAATAGTAGGGCTATTCCATTCACGAATCATACATGTGACGCGATGCCGCATACATATATAAAATTATAAATTTTTAGGGAATTATAAGAGGTTATTTTTTAAGGCAAGAACCTAAGCAGTATACCATGGACCACAACTTCCTAATATTCTCATGACAAATCAAGGATAATAAGCAATCCAAGATGCGTTTAGGAATACATGTAAGGCACATATAAGCATGCTCGTGAGTCCTAGAACTACCCAACATAACATAGTAGTAGCTACACACGAACTCTCGTCACTTCGTGCATGCGTAGCCCCCACAAATAAGGACATGCAATTATTTATAAATCCTTCGGGAACAATTCCCCCTTACAAGGTTAGAAAGGAGACTCACCTCGTGTCGAACCTACTCCCCGGACCAAGAACGCGCCCGAAACTCTGAACTCTACACCCGAGGACTCGAAACTATCCAAATGTTATACAAATTCATTAATTTATGCTCAAAATATGGAAATTCTCCTACTCATTTAGTAAATTTCCCATTCTTGAAGAAATTCTAAAATCCAACCCCGGGCCCACATGCTCGGATTCCAAAAATTCTCGAAGGAAACACTCACCCATAGCCTAAGGATCATTAATATACGATTTCTACTTGATTTCATAGCTACTTCACGGGTAAATTCTCAAATTATCGAAAGCCCTAGGTTACTACCCCATTCTTGAATTTCCACTAATTTAGGAAGTTAATTAAGCTAGTTTTTCATGCATGAAGCTAATATTAGAGTAGAATTTACTTACCTTCAATAACCAGGTCGTTTGCCCCTCTAAAATGGTGGAAATCGCCCCAAGAAAGAAGAAGAAGAAGAAGATAAGGAAAATGAGTTAATTCCCATGTATAAAAATACACTGTCTGAACAGCGTTTCTGCGGCTCGAGGACCGCACCTGCGGTCTCGCACCTGCGGAAATGGACTAGGAAGCCTGGGCCCGCACCTACGGAGTGGAGACCGAACATGCGGCTCCGCTCTGGCGGAATTTTGTCTGCACCTGCGAGAATTGGCCTGACCACTGGGGGGTCGCACCTGCGAGGCTGGGACCGCAGGAGCGTTCCCGCATCTGCGACTGGGCAACCGCACCTGCGGTCATACCAGAACAGGTGCACCAGCAGCTAATGCAGTTGGTTTTTGGCCTCGTGGTGTGTCTGGGAAGCACCTGGTCCAACCCGAGCCCCCGTCTAAATATACCAACGAGTCCCTAATCATAATACGGACTCGATCAAGCCTTCGGAACACCCAAAACAACGCTAAAACTCAAAATCACACCTCAAAACACCTAGAACCAAACTTAGGAACTTTAAGTTTTCTAGACTTTGCTAACAACGCGTCGAAACAACCTATACTACTCGGAATGACACCAAATTTTGCAGGCAAGTCATAAATGACATAAGAACTATTCCCGGTCTCGGAATTCCGTTCGGACCTCGATATCGCAAAAACACGTCCCAAACCATAATAGGAACTTAAGGAACACTTTTTTCAATAGTGGGCGCCGAAACGCTCCCGGGTCTTCAGAAACCCATTCCGAACATATGCCCAAGTTCGGAATCATCATACGAAGCTACCGGAATCGTCGAAACTTGATTCCGAGGTCGTTTACTAAAAATGTTGACTGAAGTCAAACTTGGCCTTAAAGGCCAACCTTAAGGAACCAAATGTTCCTATAGCACTCTAAACACCTCCGAATCTCGGACCACCAATCCCCGCAAGTCATAAATCATAATAAGCCGCTATGGGAGGTTTCATTTAGGGGAACAGAGTCCGATAATGCATAACAATCGGTCGGGTCGTTACATCCAATGTGTCTGCCAGTGAAGCAGAAACTCAGGAAAATTCAAGCCAAACATGAGCCTGAAAATCAAGAAAGAGTCAAGCCAAGACAGTTCACACCGGGTCATCTGGTGTTGAAACAGATCTTTCCACATCAAGATAAAGCCAAAGGGAAATTTTCACCCAACTGGCAAGGTCCTTACATGGTTCACATAGTATTAACAGGAGGAGCACTCATACTCGCAGAGATGGACAGAGAAATCTAGCCAAAGCCTATCAACTCAGACGCAATCAAAAGATATTATGTGTAAAATCATCCTATGTTTTTCTATATGATGTAAAATTGAACTATGCTCGACCTGATTCCCGTTTAATAGGAGATACGTAGGAAGCCCTGTGGGTTCGGTCACAATTCAATAAAATTTCTATTTTCCCCACAATCAGAAACTGGGGCAGAATTTTGAGGAGGACCCTCAAAATTCTGAAGCAAGTTCAGCCAACTGCAGCGTATGGAGCATCCAGAAAGGTCATCTAGTTAACTGGGGAAGAAATTTAAGGAGGACCCTCAAAATTCTACGTCAGAAGAAGTTGCAATGTCTCTGATTATGTCACAGTTACTGGTTCATCTAACTAATTTCTAAACTATATACTACTATGTCTTTTGAAAATTATGCACGCATACTTTTTGAAAAGGGAAACTTTGCTTTAGCAACGCTACCCTAATAGCTTGAACGGGATCTTCAGACAGAGCAGGGCAAATCGATCAAACAAAGGCACGAACCAAACTTTCCCCACAATCCTCACAAAATTTTCTTTGGGTGCAGGACTATATCACCATGACAAACACCGTCGCAACGACGCAATCGCTATGCATAAAACACATTGTCAGCTAAGAATACTGCACTTTTACTCTTATCTTTACATGGGACTAAGCATTGTCCCAAACTTTGCATGAGACTAAGCCCTGTCTCAACACCTGCATGAGGCTAAGCCCTGTCCCCTATTTGCATAAGGCTAATCAATGCCTTCATCTTGCATGAGACTAAGCCCTGTATCAACACCTGCATGAGGCTAAGCCCGGTCTACCTATTTGCATAAGGCTAAGCACTGCCTTCATCTTGCATAAGACTAAGCCTTGTCTCAACACCTGCATGAGGCTAAGCCCTGCCTCCCTATTTGCATAAGGCTAAGCACTGCCTTCATCTTGCATAAGACTAAGCCTTGTCTCAACACCTGCATGAGGCTAAGCCCTGCCTCCCTATTTGCATAAGGCTAAGCACTGCCTTCATCTTGCATAAGACTAAGCCTTGTCTCAACACCTGCATGAGGCTAAGCCCTGCCTCCCTATTTGCATAAGGCTAAGCACTGCCTTCATCTTGCATGAGACTAAGCCCTGTCTCAACACCTGCATGAGGCTAAGCCCTGCCTCCTATTTGCATAAGGCTAAGCACTTCCTTCATCTTGCATGAGACTAAGCCCTGTCTCAAACCATTTGCCTGAGGCTAAGCCCTGCCTCCTATTTGCATAAGGCTAAGCACTGCCTTCTCTTTGCATGGGACTAAGCACTGTCCCGAATCTAGCATAAGGCTAAGCACGGACTTCTCTTTGCATGGGACTAATCACTGTCCCGAATCTCGCACGAGACTAAGCATTGTCTCTCTTGCATTATTCTCTTCTCTCGGGCTAAGCTTTGCCCTCAACTTCATACAAGACTAAGCATTGTCTTGTTTCTTCTAGAACCATGTCTTTGCACCTCATGGGCTGAAATATCGCCAACTTGTTCGAAGGCGCCATAGTCTGAAGGCACCATCCTCATAACCGGAAGACACCATGCCATGGCCTGAGGATTTCTCAAACTTACATATCAATATTCAAAGGCGTCACGGTTCGGAGGAACCATTTTCATGGTTCGAGAACATCTTTTCATGGCCTGTGAATCCCTTACTGCACAATTCATGGCCCGGGACATCATGGTCTAAGGACATCATCCTTAACCGTCCAAAGACAATTATCATGGTCTGAGGGAAATTTGCATCATGTCTAATTTACGCAAAGTTATACGCCTATAATTGCAGTACATCTTCTGATTTGCAGGTGACCTATTGAGTAACGGTTATCCCAACAGGAGCAATCCCTCTCCAGTTCCTTCAAATTATTTCGAAACCTGACCAGTCACTATAACCGTTTCACCTATTCGAAACTTGTATCCGTCCTTGTGACAAATTCATCGGTTTATTTCGCTGATGATTCCAGAACTACACATGGCCTATTCTGTAAAACCAGGGATACGTAGGCAGCTCAAAAATCGGAGTGCGGCCTATATCTCTCAGATCACTCTATTTGGTCAAAATTGGCCATTACCCGACAACTCTTTCATCCTTCCCGGGTAAAGAGGGGCATCTCTTGATACCCAATTTTTCCCTATATTATTTCCAAAATGCATATTTACTTTCAAAACAATGCATGGGCATCAATTAATATTTTTCCATAATTTTATGTAATTTTAAAAGGATTTTTATTAATTTATTCCATCATTTTATTATCTAAATAATTAGTAATTGCATCACAAATGATTTTATAATAATTTTATTGCTTAATTCTATCTTTTTATAGCTATATTAAGTTTTAATTATTTTATGCATAATCATATTTACATCTTCAGGTTATAATTGCAATAATTTTGCAATAATAGCCCATGTGTGCATAATTACTTTATTTTTACACGAAAATGACTTTTCTTATATTTTATAATATTAAGTAATTATTTTAAATTATTTTCATACATAAATAGATTTTTCATCATTTATTAACTATTTTATCAAACTAATTGGGTATTTAACATATAGCCTCTTTTAATTTGATTTTCGGACCTTAGCCCAATTTCCACCCCAGCCCAATTAAATTAACCCATAACCCATAACCCTTATCCATACCCGCCCAGGCCTAGAATTAATCCTGGCCATGGATCTCATGAGATCAACGGTCCAGGATATTCTTTCCATTTTTAATTAACCAAACGACCCCAAAAACCTACCCATTCTTCCAAAACGGCCGCCCTTGAAACCTCTTCCTCCTCTCTTCTCTCTCACCCTCCTCCTAACCCTAGCTCGCTGTCACTGAAACTCCTTCGATTCATGGGTTTTCTCTTTAATTTCAGGCCTTACCAGGCTTCCTATCTCTACTGGTGTTATGATGTTCGTATTGCTTGATGGAATCTCAAAGAGATTCAAATCAGATTTGGTTCAAATCCCTCATGTTCTCGATGAATCTGTCTGTGTTCATTCCTATGTCTTTGAGTACTAATACCTTCGTGTTTATGGCTTCAAATCTCTGGTTCAAACCAGATTTTTCTCACCTCTGTTCATTTTTTTACATAACCTAACTATTTCAGGCTAAATCCGTTCAGATCTCTTTAGATCTGAAGCGGTTTGAGTTTGTTTGTTACTTTTCCTTTAAGATTCTGCTGTTTTTTCCTATCATTATTAACCGATTTTTGTTTTTTCTAAAAGCTAGGGTTTCAATTTCTTTAAAGAAGTTTCTGCAAAAAAATTTAAAAACATTTAAGTGTTTAACTCCAGTTTTCTTCCTTTACTTTTTCGACTGATTTTCATCTCTATGTCTTTATATCCTAAGGTTTCTAATTATTCTACTGCTTGCTATAATGTTTGCCCATTTACTTTGGTTGTTAATTAAACTGATTTACTTGCTTAATTAGGGTTTGAAATTGTACTTTTTAAAACTGATATCTCTCTGAAAGATTTTTACCTATTCTTTTCTTATATGTGATTTGTAATTGGTACTACTTTCCTTAATTATATTACTGGCCTGATTTATGGTCTTTGATTGTTATGACCGACTTATAAATGATCTCTGGACTTATTGCTTACCTTATTAAACCTCAATATTGGCTGTTAATTGATTCTCCTTAATCTAAGTGATACTTCCGTGATTCTTTCCTATTAATTGATTTGTATTGATTGATTAATTGATTTTTGTGTCGTTGATTTGTCTGCCTTATTTGGTTTATTCTACTGTATGTTATATAAACCTTTCATTGTTCTGATTTTCACACGCATGCGGAGACACAAGCTCAATCTTACAAACCTACACTTACACACTTACACACACTTGAGTTCTTTCCATCACTCTGATTTGTTGCATTGTCTAGCCGGCTGAAAGCCAAGGTTAGACTCTTGGATTCAAATTTCCATCTCCTTCCTGTTTACTCTCTCCCTAACTGTTATGCCTTAATTCCTGTTATTTTGTTCTATTCTATATGTTATATAGTCAGTTCATTATAGACCTCAACATATTTCTGTTTGTATACCTGATTCCTGACCATCTCTTTCTCAACTACTATGCCTTAGTTCTTATTATCTTATTCTGTTCCATGAGAATTATATGATTAGTTTATTTTAAACCTCGATATGCTTCTGTTTTCTATATAGTTCCTGTTTATTTCTCTCTCAACTAGCATGCCTCAATTCCTATTAAACTACTCTGTTCTGTGTGCTTATCTTAGCATGTTTCTGTCTGATCCATGATTTCTGTTTACCTCTTTCTAGACTAGTATGCTTTAGTTCCTGTTCTATGTGTTTGTTTATTTAGATACTTCAAACTTCAGCACGTTTCTGTCTAATACATGTCTATATGGCCTCACCTAGTGGTAATTAATGAACTAAGTAATCTGCAGTAATGTGAAACTTTGTTTGATTCAGTTATGTGTTCCCGACTCTAAACACGTTTAGATATTGCAAGCATGTGTGGACAGTCAGTTTTTTTTGTAACCCAAATGTCCTTGCCCTTTTTGTGATTGCTTTAATTACTAGCATAGTAGTTATGTTTGAATCAGTGCCAATCTATTTTGATTCTGCTTGTCTACGTGGAGTTCTGTTTCTGTTTGCTCCTGGAAAAAACCGTTTTCTAAAACTGCCCCTACCCCTTATATACTGTTTTCAAACTTCTACTCTTAGTTATGTAGGTTCCTACCACCCCTAATGTGAGCACTGCCTAGGGTCCTTGAGACTCCTCCGAACTCTAACACATTGGGGCTGGTTTTCCAATCTTTTACAAACTGTTGTTCTGAGTAAGGTTCTGGTGTGAGCATTGCCTGGGGTCCCTGAGTCCCTTGGAACTTTGACACACCAGAAGCCCAATTTTGTGTATCATGGATGGACCACCTGTATACTACAGACTTGCTCTGTTTGAAGGCCTGGTTTCCAGGTTAATATTGGTCCTGCTAAAACTCCCTATAATAAAATGATTTTTACTATGTAATTCATTCATATTGGGCTGTAATAATGTAAAAATCTCTGAAATAACAGATCTGGGGTTATTAGTAAAAGTTGGGGAGGGGGGGAGGATTTCTATATATCTTTGGTCAAGCCTGGGTAGAAATCCTGCCTATAGGTCCATTGTGTTGATTCCTTATGTGCATGCTATTGTTTGTTTAGAGATCCTGCCCATAGGATTTCCTTCTGACTATTTATGATTCTGAATTTTCATATTTTTGCATATTAGAGGCACTGCCTATGGGTCCTTTATAATTATGCATTAGAATCCATGTTCATAGGATCAACACATATTTCCAATCTCAATGTGCATTAGTGGTCATGTATATAGGATTCTATTTGTTTGAGCTAATAAACTTTCCAGGCAATTTGATTTAAAAATTTTGCCCCAACGTGATTAATAGATATCATGCCTATAGGAAATAAAAAAATCAGTTTCAACTTAGATACCATGCCTACATGAACAAAAGGAATCAGTTTCAAGACCTAGAAATCATGTCTATAGGATTTAAACTAACAGATATCATGCCTATAGGGTAAATTAGTTGTAAATTTAGAAATCATGCTTGTAATCAGTTTCAGGACTTAGAAATCATGCCTATAGGAGTTAACTAATTCTGCAAAAGTAGAAATCATGCCTATAGGATCTAACAAGATAATAACATATCTGTTAAAATCAGTAACTCGTTGTTATAGGTTTATAATTAACAGTTGTAGATACCATGCCTATAGGATTCTGTTTTGGTTATCACTTAGGCAAACCTGTAGGTTTATTAAGAATTTTGGGCCTAAAACTGTGATCTCTTGCTGCTTCAAATTTGCCCAAATTCAGAACTTAATCAAAATCAGTGGGCAAATTGTTAGGTCCCGTTGCTCGCCTTAAACAAACTACTTCTGCTCATCTAGATATCCTGCCTATAGGATCCTAAATTAATGAAATGTGCTGACTGCGTGCATTTGTTGACTATATGTGGAGGTTAACATGAGCCTTTAGTTGCTCTTCCGTGACAGCCCTATTTGAGTTTTGTTGTCGCATAGATTTTTTCTCATTTTAAGCAACCTAGATCAGTCTAGAACCACCTTAAATAGAGGTCCTAAACACTTCCAGGACCATAGGTAAGTGACGGGAAGTGCACGCATAAGGCACGAGTTAGAAACTACTAGAACGCTTAAGTAACAACTGAAATATAGTAATTGGGTAGTAAAAGAGATGATGACATGTGCGCTAATACTATGTAGCACCCTACCTGGGGAAAGTTACAAAGTATTGCATGGAAATGATCCTATAGGCTAAAAACTTAGGACACCTTTAATTCCTGTTTTAAAATAATAGTTGTCTAAATTGCTTTATTTTCCTTTAAAGACTAATTTGCTTAATTAAGTTCGGCCGGGACCCATCGTTGTGGACCTCGAAGGATGCCTAACACCTTTCCCTCAAGGTAATTTCGAGCCCTTACCCGATCCCTGGTGATGCAAACTAGTTTTATGAGTTAATTACTCTAGATGCCCTAACGCACCTTAATCCGTTAGGTGGCGACTCTTCAAATCCCATATCCCATCCTAAAAGGAAGGGAGTTGTCTCAGAAATGTTGAAACCCCGATTTCGCGTGAGAAAAAGAGGGCGGGACATGCGTGTCTACCTGTAACGGTATAGAAGTGAGTTAGACTAGGACAGAAAACACTTTAGCTAGTTTTACTTGTATGTGACTTTCATAGCCATATGTTGGGAACCAGGTCCTCTATTGGGATTTATTAGCCCCAGTGCCAACCGGTTTCTCTCAAAGTGTTCTCTGCTCAAGGCTTTGGTAAAGATGTCTACAATTTGATCTTCTGTGCTGCAGAACTTCATACAAATAAGCCCATTTTCAACGTTATCTCTGAGAAAGTGGTGTCTCACATCAATGTGCTTGATTCTCTTGTGTTGGACTAGATTTTTAGCCATGTTGAGTGCACTTATATTGTCACACAAGAGAGGTACGTGGTCAGTGGACACTCCAAAGTCTTCCAACTGTTGTTTGATCCACAGTAGCTGAGCACAGCAAGAAGCAGCTGCAACATATTCTGCTTCAGCTGTTGAGAGTGCCACTGAATTTTGATTCCTAGTGCCCCATGAGATAAGACATGAACCCAAAAAGTGAGCCATTCCATATGTGCTTTTCCTGTCCACCAGATAACATGCATAATCAGCATCAGCATACCCAATAAGATTAAAATTGTCACCTGAAGGGTAATAAAGAACCAGGTCCCGTGTTCCCTTAAGATATCTCAAGATTCTTTTGGCAGCCTTCAGATGAGATTCTTTAGGGTTTGACTGGAATCTTTCACACATACCCACACTGAATATGATATCTAGTATGCTTGCAGTAAAATACAGGAAGGATCCAATGATGCCTCTATACATGGTTTGATTCACTGGAGAGCTAGGTTCATCCATATCAAGGCGAGTAGCAGTGGTAATGGGAGCGTCAATGACTTTTGATGCTTCCATGTCAAACCTTTTCAGAAGCTCCTTGATGTACTTTTGTTGACATATAAATGTTCCCTTTGTGGACTGCTTCACTTGAAGTCCCAAGAAGAAATTCAACTCTCCCATCATGCTCATCTCAAACTCACTTCCCATAAGTGTTGCAAATTCCTCACACAAAGAATCTGTTGTTGCCCCAAAAATGATATCATCGACATATACCTAAACAATGAGCAGGTTCCTCCCTCGTTTCCTTAAAAACAGAGTGTTGTCAATTTTCCTCTAGCAAAGCCATTTTCAAGGAGAAAGTTTGACAACTTTTCATGCCAAGCTCGAGGAGCCTGCTTCAACCCATATAAAGCCTTGTCCAATTTGAACACATATTCAGGATGCTCATGACATTCAAATCCTGGAGGTTTCTTGACATAGACTTCTTCCTTGAGGAAGCCATTCAGAAATGTACTTTTGACATCCATTTGGAACAGAGTGAATTCCATATGAGATGCAAAAGCAATGAGAATTCTGATAGCCTCCATTCGAGCAACTAGATCAAATTTCTCATCATAATAAATTCCTTCCTCCTGATTGTAGCCTTGAACCACAAGTCTTTCCTTATTTCTTGTTGTATTTCCAAACTCTTCCTGAATACCCACCTGGTTCCAATGATGGTGCAATTTGTAGGTCTGGGTACCAGGTGCCATACTTTGTTTCTCTCGAATTGATGCAGCTCTTCTTGCATAGTTGTGATCCAATCTGTATCTTTCAAGGCTTCTTTAATGTTTTTGGGTTCTATTTGGGAGAGAAATGCTGAAAAGGCTAGTGAATTTCTAGCTTTTGATCTGGTTTGAACTCCTGAATACAGAGGGGTGATTATATTGTCAAGAGGATGTGAGCTCTTGTGCTTCCAGTTTGGCACTTAAATCTCATTTTTAGGTGAGTTGGGCATGCCTAACTGAGTTTCTTGGATTCTTTCTGCCACCAATGGAGTACCTTGAACTGCATCGACCACTATATCTTCAGCTTCAGTGGCTGTGATTGTAGAACATGGTTCCTCTCCAACAGATGAGGAAGTGGTTGTGTTGTCTTCACTTGTCTCCTTGACATGGATCATCATGTCTGCCTTCCAATTTGCCATATCAATAACTTCTCTTGGAACCAACAAGGGTTCTCCATCTTGATCATCGTTCTTGCTCTTCTCACAGGAGAGATGAGACTCATCAAAAATCACATTCACACTCTCCTCAACACACTAGGTTCGTTTGTCGTATACCTTGTAGGCTTTGCTCTGAGAAGAGTAGCTCAGGAAGATTCCTTCATCAATCTTGGCATCAAATTTTCCAAGTTGATCCTTTCCATTGTTGAGAATATAACATTTGCATCCAAATGTTCTCAAGTGAGTCAGCTTAGGCTTCCTACCATTCAACAACTCATAGAGAGTTTTGTTCAAGAGAAACCTGATCATGCACCTGTTCACCAAGTAGCAAGCAGTGTTGATAGCTTCTGCCTAGAAGTTCATAGCAATTCTGCCATCAATCAACATTGTTCGTGCCATATCTTCAAGAGTCCGGTTCTTTCTTTCCACAACTTCATTTTGCTGTGGTGTTCTTGGGGCTGAGAAGTTGTGGGTAATGCCATTTTCATTGCAGAATTCATCAAACTTGGCATTATCAAATTTTGTTCCATGATCTGATATGCTGTAAGATACTTTTGATCCCATCTTTACTTGAATCTTCTTCGCAAAAGCTACAAATACCTGAAAGGTCTCATCCTTGGTTCTGACGAACAGAGTCCAAGTGAACCTGGAGTAGTCATCCACTATAACAAAGATGTACCTTTTTCCTCCCCTGCTTGGCACCCTCATTGGTTCACATAGATCCATATGAAGAAGATCAAGTGGTTTTGAGGTGATGACATCCTTTTTGGGCTTTAATGAAGATTTTACATGTTTTCCTCTTGCGCAAGCATCACACACTTTGTTCTCCTTGAACCTTGACTTGGGCAGACCACAAACCAGGTTCTTCTGGACCAGCTTATTCAGTAGATAGAAGCTTGCATGCCCCATCCTTCTGTGCCACAGTTCAACATCATCATCAACTGCTCTCAAACAGCTTAGATCACCACTTTTTAGAGACTCAAAATCAGCAACGTAGATATTTTTGTATCTTTTAGCCATAAGTACCACTTCACCAATTACAAGGTTGGTGATTGTGCATATCTTGGACAAGAACTCTACCTTGTTTCCCTTATCACAAATTTGGGAGACACCTAGGAGACTGTACTTGTAACGACCCGACCGGTTATTTTGTGTTATCGGACCCCGTTCCCCTAAATAAAACTTCCCATAGCAGCTTATTGTGATTTATGACTTGCGGGGATGGGTGGTTTGGGATTCGGAAGTGTTTAGAGCGATATTAGAACACTTAGTTCCTTAAGGTTGGCCTTTTTGGCCAAGTTTGACTTCGGTCAACGTTTTTAGTAAACGACCTCAGAATCGAGTTTCGACGGTTCAGGTAGCTTTGTATGATGATTTCGGACTTGGGCGTATGTTCGGAATGGGTTTTGGATGAACCGGGACCATTTCGGCGCGCAATATCGGAATAAAAGTTTCCTTAAGTTCATATTGTGGTTTGGGATGTGTTTTTGTGTTATCAAGGTCCGAACGGAATTCCAAGACCGGGAATAGTTCTGTTATATCATTTATGACTTGCCTGCAAAATTTGGGGTCATTCCGAGTAGTATAGGTTGGTTTAGCGCATTGTTAGCGAATTCAAGAAAACTTAAAGTTCCTAAGTTTGATTCTAGGGGTTTTGAGGTGTGAATTTGAGTTTTAGCATTGTTTTGGGTGTTTCGAAGGTTCGAGCGAGTCCGTATTATGATTTGGGACTTGTTGGTATATTTGGACGGGGGCTCGGGTGGGCCCAGGTGCCTCTCGGGCACCAAACGAGGCCAAAAACCAGCTGAAGCAACTGATGGTGCACCTGTTCTGGTGTGACCGCAGGTGCGGTTGCCCAATTGTAGGTGCGACCCCCAGGTGGGCTGCCCAGTTCTCGCAGGTGCGAGCCCATGCCTTTGTCCCATTTTCCGCAGGTGCGAGCTATTGCTCGCAGGTGCGGTCCTTGAGCCGCAAGTGCGAAACCACGGCTGGGCAGTGTGTTTTAAAAATGGGACTTAAGCCATTTTTGGTCTTCTTCTTCTTCCTTGGTGTGATTTTGAGCATGCAAGAGAGACAAACGACCCATTCATTTTGAGGTAAGTAATTCCTACAATGAACTTAATCTAATACTTGGATTCTTAGGTAGATTAACTCATTAATTAGTGGAAATTCAAGGGTTAGAGTAAAAACCTAGGTTTCATAAAAATTTAGAGAATTACCCGTGAATTGGCTATGAAATCATACAAAAATGATATATTAACGATCCTTAGGTTATGGGTGAGTGTTTCCTTCGAGAATTTTCAGAATCCGAGCATGCGAGCCTAGGGATAGATTTTGGGATTTCTTCAAGAATGATGAATTGACTAAATAAGTAGTAAAATTCCATGCTTTGAGTATAATTTGATATATTTACATAACGTTTGATTAGTTTTGAGTCCTTGGGAGACGATTTTGGAGTTTCGGGCGCGTTCTTGGTCCGAGAAGTATATTCGACACGAGGTGAGTCTCCTTTCTAACCTCGTAAGAGTGAATTATCCCCGTATGTGATTTAAATGCTATGTGTGATGTTTGTGGTGGCTACGTACGTACAAAGTGACGAGAGTCCGTACGTAGAGGCTATTTTTATTATGTACGGGTAGTTAGGCCCACATCATGTCTTGTGTTTTCCTTGAAATAAACTATATGCTTAATGAATTAATGTTACATGCGGCTTATTTCCCTGAGATCATGGAATTTGAGAAATTTTAAGGAATTGTTCACTGAAAAGTAATTTAAAAAGAATATTGTGTGTGCATGTGACCGCTTCGCAATTTACATTCCGCGAGCGGAGTGTGATTTCCCTCACTCTCATGGGAGCAGGTCGTACGCCACGGCGGATTGAAAGATGCACTTATGGTTCGGGCCGTTCAACCCTCGGCAGTGCATAGATATGGTTATTTTACGGCAAAGATTTACTTATGGTTCGGACTGTTCGACCCTTGGCAGTGCATAGATGTGACTATTTTATGGCAAGGATGCATTTATGGTTCGGGCCGTTCGACCCTCGGCAGTGCACATACATGATTATTTTTATGGCTCAGTCGGTTGTCCTTATCCCGTGTGCGCATGATAAATTGTTACTGAATTCATGGATATTGATCTGACAGATATTTGGGGGAAGATGAAGTAGTAGTTATTTATTTACTTCCAGCATTACTTGGATTTCAGTGCCTTATATAATTGTTACTTTACTACCTTTACATGTCGACCATTTTCATCATATTCTGTTAAATTATACTGCTGGACCTTAGTGAGTGTCAAGTCGACTTCTCGTCACTACTTCTTCGAGATTAGACGGGATACTCACTGGGTACATATTTATTTATGTACTCATGCTACGTTTCTGTACTTAATTGTACAGGTTCTGAGGCTGGTGCATCTGGTTACCAGACCGGAGCTCGATTCTGATTACAGTTGGACCTGACTTCATGGTGAGCTGCTTCTCCTGACGATCCTCGGTAGCACCATGGAGTTTCTTCTGCTTATTTCCCATCTATTTCTTTCAGACAGTGGGACTGTATATTATATCTTTTGTATGTTCTGTTAGTATGCTCGTAGGACTTGTGACACTAGTTCCTGGCACACACACGTGGTAGTTATTATGGATTATGGGTTTGTGTATATGTTGGCTCACGCCTCCTTATGAACGCTTTTGAGTTAAATTGGCTAATGATCCTTTTCGATTTATGTTATAAGCTTTAAAACTTGGCATATGTTGAAATGTTTAATCAAATAAGAAAGAACCTTAGTAAATTGAGTGTTGGCTTGCCCGACCCCGCTGTTGGGCGCCATCATGACCTGAGTTAGGATTTTGGGTCGTGACAGTACTTGAGGCCATTGACATAGTACACGTTTTCAATTGAGTGAGTGAGTGACTTCCCAATCCTTCCAACACACAGAATGTATCCTTTTTTCCCATTTCCAAAGGATACACTCCCTCCTTGCAGGGCTTCCAGTGAGAGAAAATCTATGGTATTTCCAGTCATGTTCTTTGAACATCCACTGTCCATGTACCACTGTTGGCTGCTTCCTTTCACTGCTCCCTGCACAAGGAAATCAAGGGTTAAATTTAGGAACCCAAACAAGTTTGGGTCCCTTGCAATGAGGAAATGGATGAATAAGTACTCTTTTGGTCCATGCAGGTAGTATGCGTTTTATATGAGTGGTACCAGGTCCTCTAGCAGTAGTTACTTGTTCAGCAAAGATCTTATTTTTCTGAAGAGACTGAACCCTGGCCTTGCAGTTTCCTTTGAAATTTCCATTATTACCACAGTGGGTACATAACCAATTGTCGGGTACAATAACAAACTTGCTACGAGGGTTGTAGGGAGTTTTTTCCCTTTAAAACCCTATTTCCCCCATTTTTCACATACATGGCAGTAATAGCATCAAAGGACCAGGTCCACTTAATAGATTTTTCAAGATCACTTTTCACTCTTTCTAATTCTGCCTGATGTTGTCTATATTTCTCAAGCTCAACACACAAGCTAGTCTTTACCAAATTCAACTTATTCATAAGCTTAATGTGTGCCTCACTAGCAACTTCTTTTCCTTTTTCAGGATTTCCAGGCCTACTTTCAATTTTAAGTTCCTATATTGTTTCCTTTAAGTCTACTACCACCACTAAAATATCATCTCTTTCTTGCTCAATGATAGCAATTTTCTCAATTAAAACTTCCTTTTCTTTACTGACACTCTCAATGGTTTCTTTTAAGTCAACCACTACCACCATTAGATCATCTCTTTCGTGTTCTATGCTAGTGATTTTCTCAGCTAGAACCTCATTTTCATTTTTCAGATTGTTTATTGTCTTCCAGTCAACAACAACAACTACCAAGTCATCTATGGTTTGTTCAGCATCTCCTAATTCCATAGTTAAAGCATCCTTATCATTTATAAGACTATGATAAGTATCAATTAATACATTTGCTAATGACATGAGTTTTTTAGGAGAGTGGGATTTCTCTGAACATCTAGAAAGTTTACCTCATCATTGTCGTCATCTTTATCATCATCTGATTGAGCCATCAAAGTAAAGATTGAGTCATACTCATTTGTTTCACCTTCCACTTCCATCATTGAATTGTCACCTGCATCGTTTTCTTCTTCATACTCACTGGAGAAGTCTCCCCATGCTGCAAGAGCTTGCTTCACACATTGTCAGCGACATTCTTTCTTTTGAAGCGTTTATCAGGAACCGAGTTCCTCTTGGCTTCTTTGTCTGAGTTGTGCTTGAAATGTTCTTGCTTTAAGAGAGCGGAGTCCTTGATAAAGTGTCCTGGCTTCCCACATTTATGACAGAGGTCATAATTCTTTGGCTTGCTAGAACTTCCCCTCTTTGGGATACCTCTATTTCTGCGAACCATTTTCTGAAATCTTCTGGTCAGGTATGCATATCACTGTCTTTACCACTTGAGTCATTGTTTTTTGTCTTAAGAACCAAATTCTTTTCCTTTTTTGGTTCTCTTCTCTCACTGTCCTCCTTCTTCTTCATTTCGTAAGTCTTTAAATTTCCAACCAGCTCATCTATGGTTAGTGTCTTCAAGTCTTTTGCCTCAGTGATAGCGTTTACCTTACTTTCCCAAGAGCTGGGAAGAACACTGAGGATCTTCCTCACAAGCTTGTTTCTGGGAATGATCTCACAAATAGAGTAAAACTCATTGATGATGGAGGTGAATCGAGTATGCATATCTTGAATGGATTCATCGTCCTTCATTCTGAAGAGTTCATATTTAGTGGTGAGGTCAATCTTGGATTGCTTCACTTAAGTGGTTACCTCGTGAGCAGTCTGTAGAGCTTCCCATATTTCTTTTGCATATTGACAAATAGATATCCTGTTGTATTCATCAGGACCTATTCCGCAAACCAAAATTTTCTTAGCATGAAAATTTTTCTCAATGGCTTTTCGTCAGCATAATTGAACTCCTTACTCGTCTTAGGAACTGTCACAGCTGGGTCTCCAACCTTCTTTGTAGGGACAAAGGGGCCGTCACAGATGACGTCCCACAACTCGGAGTCTTCAGCCATGATGAAATCATGCATCCATGTCTTCCACCACCCATAGTATTGACCATTGAACCTAGGTGGTCTGTAAGTAGACTGGCCTTTTTCGAAGTTTGGTGGAGCAGCCATAAGGATCCTTTCTAGGTGTTCGCCTGATAGAAAGAACCTGCTCTTATACCAATTGATAGAATATGAGAATCCACTAAACTATATAGAGACCAGGTTCTATATTAGTTTCCACAGATTATACTTGCACATCAGAGAGTAAATGACTCAGGGAACTTTTACGTGGAAATTTCTTGGCTCAATGGGATTAAAAACCACGACCTACACTTGTAGGATTTCAACTTCACTATGGGCAACCTTTTGTATTACAAACTATGCAAAACTAGGAATTAAACTCTTTATCCCTCACTAACTTGTAATACACCTATTACAAGCCACTTTGCAATATACCTATTACAAAGACTTCAACACATGACTAACTCTAGCCACGACACAAATACTGAAGTTTATGGTTAACAAGGGTTTACTAATTAATGCTTCTAGACAAGCTAAGTAGGAGTTACAATTAAGAACAATTACAAAGTTACAACTCTACTAAGGACATACAAAGACTTGATGTAGGAATTGGTCCATAGCAGCAATGTACTTTGTTCTTGATGCACTTGAGAATTGTGTTGTTGATAATAAGATGCTTGGAGTGCTTCAATCAATTCTCTAGTATTCAAGTGATGTTTTGTTGTAAGATTAATGTTAATACAACATGGATGACATCACTTGAATGATGTAATCACTTAATGGTACAAGGATCTTCCCAATAGAAAAGACTGTTGTACTGTTTGCGTGTACAGTGCAGGCAGTCACTTTCCAACTGTGGAGAGTTGACTTCGTACTGTTGCCAGGGGAACCCAAGGTCATCTGTTCCCTGTGTTGATTCTTTATCTTCTGAAGTTGTGACAACTCTCTCTAGCTCGAGTCAGATATTTAAGTTGTGTACCAATAGTGCATCAGGTTCCTTATCTGGTTCTTGACAATAAATTTGTTAGATCATCAAAACATAAAACAAAGGTACTTATAACCTATCAGCGAGAAACTTATTATTGAAAAAATATGATACACATGCATGTTACTAAAAACTTAATGCCACTGGTTGTGGAAACTGACTGTCAGGTATTGTCAATAATCATAGAACCTCACATGATTAATGATGCTCACATAACTTCACTAAATGATTGCAAGTTCTTCCTCGCAGCAATGGATCAGCCAACAATCAAGCACATATACCGTGAAGCAAACTCAGTTGCACACGTTCTAGCACATTACGCAAGTACACAAATGCTGGAAGGATATGCCAAACGTGAAGACACATTTTGGGGCGTGGTGCTTTTGTTTGCTTTTTTTAATTACCGCAAAGACTTGTTAGGAACTGCATTATTAGATCGATTCCATGTTATAATAACTCTTTTAATTTCATGCTTTAATACATCTCGTTGTTTTAGCAAAATAATAATAATTTCACAATTAAAATAAGTGGGAGTTATGCTTCACAAATTGATAACCGGAAAGAGTAACAAAGTATTTTAACTCACATAAATTTTTAATGAAACTGCAATTACAAGGTTTGGTTCTCTGCTAATTCAATGAGCCAAACCTTGAGAAGATATCTATCTATGATAATGAGTACACAACACCTCCTCCCTCCCCCACAAAAGGAAAAAAAGAAGTTCCATTACCACTTATAGCCCTTTTCGCTACAAAAATCAGCTTATTTTAAAAAATGTTTTTTCTCAAAAATGCTTTTCTCAAAAACACTTCTGGTGAGAAGCAGTTTTTGTTTGACTAATTAATTTGAAAAACACTTCTGAACAACAATTATTGTTTGGTCAAGCTTTAAAAAACTGCTTCTAAGTGTAATTTTTTCTCAAAAGTACTTTTTATAAAGTGCTTTTGGAGAGAGCTATATTTTTCTACTTCTCCAAAAGTGCTTATGTTTCTCCTCTAAAACACTTTTTATTTCCTTTTAAAAAAAGCTTGGCCAAACAGCTTAATTTTAAACAAATACTTTTTACAAAAAAAAAGAAGAAGCATTTTTAGGCCAAACAGCCTATTAATCTTCTGATTTTGTTGTAACTCATATTTTAAAATATACTAGTATACATTATTATTTTATTTAACATGAATTTAAAAAGTGAAAAAAGATATAGGGTGTCGCAACTTCAAATTGAAAGGCGGAACTGCAGACCACGTGCAGAGAGGGAGGGAGCGGCAGAGTGGCGTAAGCCAATCCAGAAAGCAAGAGATAACTTGCCAACTCCCCGATTCCCATTTCCCATTTTCCCTCTTCTCCTCTTTTCTTTATATTCCTTTATTTATTTATATTACAAAGAAACTGAAACACAAAAAACATAGAGCCACTCAATACAACAAGACTTATTTAACAAGTTTCAATCAATTCTTGAATGGTGGGAAACTCAACTCACTAATGGACTAATGGGTGCACAGAAAAGCATTCATGCTGGCAAAGGTAGAGTCTTTTTCTCTCCCATTTCTCTAATAAAACCCATGTTTATTAACTCTTTGAAATTTGTTGTATGAAGTCTTTTTAATAATGGGTGCCTATAGTTTTAGTTTGTGCTTTATGATTGCGAAGATTGAAATTTTCTTTTCCTTACATTTCTTTTACTAAAGAATGACAATTTTCATTGAATTGTGCTACGCAACTGTGTTTTCGGGTGCTGATACTTTTGGTCTCTGCGTTTTAAATTGTGAAGATTCAATTTTTACATACTTTTCTTGAATTTATCTCTTAGTCTCTGAAATTTTGTGTTTTATGAAGTGTTTTTTGGGTACGTATAGTTTTGCTTTGTGCTTTATGTATTGGAAATAAGCTTTTCCCCCTACATTTCTCAAATAAAACCAAAATTTATTATCTCATAGCTCTCTAAAATTTGTATTCTATTAAGTGCTTTTTTTTGGGTGCCAATAATGGGTACCTGTAGTTTTTTTTGTGCTTTATGATTGCAAAGATTGAAACTTGTTTTTTTACATACATTTCTCCTGAAAAAAAGATTGAATTATTTTGAATTGTGCTATACTGTGTTTTTGGTTGTCCATATTGGGGACTGATAGTTCTTTTTTGTGCTTTATATTGTAAAGATTTGATTTTTGTATATCTTTCTTGAATTTAAGTTGGTCTTTTCTTGCAGCTAAAATTGATGTCAATGTGGATTTTACACATAAATTATGTGCAGCTTTAATGCTCCAACCTTTCAGGTTGTGTACATATATATATTAAAACATTTCTTCCAATTGGTTTTGTATTCATCAGTTCTTCACTCTTTGTTTCTTTCTAATATTGCTGTTCTATCTCTGTCAAACAGGAATTCCGGCAGCCCCCTTGAATTAGTAATTGGCAGGTAATGTTGTTTTGAAACATTGAACTTCTTTTTGTTTTGGTTATAAATTTTTGGTGGGGTATATAAGGATGGAGGGTTGAGGTTTGTGTTTAAGAAGTGTTTTCTTTTTCTGCTCATGCTTTGATTGACAATCCTTTTCTTTTTATTCTGCCAGTCTTTGCATAAAACACCCAAATTTATTTGGCAAGAGCGAGAAGCTAGATGTTTTGTGGGATAAAGGACTCTATGACTCCAATATCTTAATAACTTACCGGAAGCCAAGACCAGAATGGCTTCCTCAACAGTGTTTTATCATTCAGGTTTGCTATACTCTTTTTTCCGGGCTAGTTATTATCATTTTGCAAATAAATAAATTCTATCTCAAATAGTATTTTATCTTGTTTCATTTATTTATTACATACTGTATTATTTTTTGTTTGGAACAGAGGTGCAATTGTAGTTGTTATTGTTGTATTACGTATTATTTTTTTGGTTAAAGAAGAGTAGACTGAATATTTAGAATTTTGAAATAATCTGGTCCTTGAAGGGGCTGTGAAATTCAGTTGATTGGAATTCAAATTAAATACGTGGGCTGTAAGTATGTTAAAAATGAGCTATTACCCCTCCCAATGTTCTTATAATGTAATTACCAATGTTGAATCAGTTACAAAAGAGGACAATATTGACGTGAAAATAATAACTCTTCTGTGTAAGCGATCTGCCTCGGAGGCACGTTTGTTTGAAATTAGAGCCAGTTTAACCGATTTTTAGTATCAGCTCGATAGCAGGCTTTAAAATAACTTATTTGTTTCGTATGGAGAATCTGGGCATTTTGGACTTTAATCCGAACTATACTTGTTATCCAGCATTCTGTTTCTCCCGAGATTGGGGTCCATGGCTTACCAGTTGACAACTTCTCTCGCTCTGGAAGTGGTGGAGTTAACTTATGTCGCATTTCTGCTGGCTTAGATTTGAGCGAGCCCGCAAGTTCCAACTGGAGCAGCAAGACAAGTGTAAAATTTGAGGTAATTGCGACTCATTGCACTTAATGGAGCTCTATTGACACATTATTTTATTTCAAGATTAATGCAGTAAGCTTTGTGTTGTTTGAGAAAGCATAAATGTTATTTCTCATGCAGCATATCCGTCCTGTAAGCGATGAGGGTCGCTCAATAAACAGAGATCTTCATGGGTTTCCGGTGACTTGCAGGTAGCTTAAGCTATTACTGATTCTTAACTTCGTTTAATTCAGTTCTGACTCAGCGGATACTGTCAAATGCTTGTTTTTCAGTGGTGGCTATCATGATAGTATGGTAGTAGTTAAACAAGAGTCTCGATATGCTAAAGCAAATGATCGTACTTTTACTCAAGTAAGTCACTTTCTATACACAAAATGGTGCAAATATTCTCAATTTATATTCGATTTTGATATTACAGTGCATGCAATGTTCTATATGCTTTCTAAACACGTGCCCGCTTGTCCAGTTTAGCCTACAAATAGAACAAGGGATTCCTATTCTTTCCAAGTGGCTGATCTTCAACCGATTCAAGTTTGCTGCGTCAAGGGGACTAAAGCTTGGGCCAGCTTTTCTTTTGACAAGGTGAGTGACATTTTTAGGACAATTGAAGATTATCAATTTTGCACCAGTTGGTTTCAAAACCAAGGTTAACCAGTATGATATTTACTAGTCGAACAAAGGTATAATAATGAAGTTCCTGATAAAGAGATATACAAATGAAGTAAAGATAAATAAGCATCCAACTGCCACGAGAACGCCATATATAAATTAGGGAAAGTTAGAATTCAGTGTTTTCAAGTTTCTGATGATTTATTGGTAAGTTGCTCGGGAATGGACAAATATTAACATGAGAAGTTCAAGAGGAAACATGTAGGAAGGAATGAACTAATGTTCAAAGCACCAGGAAAACAGTGTAGGAAGTCAAAGGCGAAAGATGTTTGAAATACGACTTGAGCGTTGGAGAAATCAAGATCTACGTGTATTATAGAAACACATAAACACATAGGAACTGGAGTTGAAACTAATAGAAAGTATTGAGTTTTTAACTGTACTTTCGTTTTCGAACTAATAGTATATTGAGTTTTACACTCGAATTTGCCTCTTCAAATTCAATGTAAAGCAGTAGTTGAAGAACTGGACTTCTGCTTTTACGTATTTGTTTGTTCTTGATAGATATATCTTCATTAGTCAGATTTACGAAATATATCTTTAATTGTTTATGTGGATTTATTACTAGTTTTTTCTCTTCTGCTTAGTGAGTATTTAAATCTCGGAGAGAAAAGCTCTCCTTTCTTCCTAGAATTATGGAATTACAGAAACTAAGCAAGACATTGGTCCTCCTGCGAACAGCCATCTCCGACGAGTTTGCGTTTCGATGAAGCTGCAAAAATCTATTGACTCAGTAACGGTCTATGCCGAAGTAAAAAGTAGAGCAGATTAAACTTTGTTGTCAAATGACTCCAGCCTTGTCCTATAGAGAAGCAGCGGCTGGCCAGTGCTGTCTTTAGACAGCATATGCCACCACAAGCAAGTGGCAATGAAGCCATTTTTTCAGTATCAGGAGTAGAAATTGATTTCTTGAATACATTCTTTGTTGGCCTATGTGCCAGTGAAGTGCAATTGAAACAATTGGGTTCACATGACTGAAAAGGGACCAAAGTGTATAAGTTATGGTTGTAGTCCGATTGCCCACACACTTATGGTTATATAGTGTATGGTTCTTTTCAACAAGTTGGGAGATTTTCCGGAGGATACATTCATGTTGATATTAGTCTTGCAGAATGTATCTCTAAAAAATTCTAAGCCTTGCTGTTAAACAATGTCTGTATCCTCTATAGTTTTATTTTCTTGTTTTCCTTTTAGAATGCATCTTTCCATATCCCAAAGTCATACCTTTTTCTCTTGACAGCCTCACAGGTGGTTCTATCGTGGGGGATATAGCTCCTTATCAAGCTTTTGCAATCGGCGGGCTTGGCAGTGTCCGAGGGTATGGTGAAGGAGCTGTTGGTTGTGCTAGATCTTGTCTGGTTGCTAACAATGAACTGACGTTTCCTTTGGTATGTTTTTATTTGTAAATTACTGAATCTTTGCTCGTAAGGGACAGTCATTTGGCTGCGCATTTTGCAAAAAATATGTTCTATTATCATTCTAGTCTTCTAACTTCTTTAATGATGCAAAAAGATGGAGGAAATCTTGCTAATTGCAAATGACATTCAGGAAAAAAAAGAGTAACTGTGCATCACAGACTTGACAAATGGATTCGCTTATTTTGGTTTTGTTAAAAATCTATTACACTTAGTATGAAACAGGTGTTAAGGGGAATGCATGTCTTATTATTGGCAATGATGTCCTGTCTTAATTGAAGAATTTGACATTGAAGGAAGTCCTCTCATTAAGTAAGAAAATTCTATTGTAAGATAAATCACCAAATGACAGCGCTTTAAAGTCAAAAGAACCTTTTTTTCTAATTTGAAGAAAATAATTTTATTAGCAAAGATTAGTTGTAAGAATTGACTGTTCAAGAAAAAAGAGGAAAAGATTAGTTGCAAGAAATGATAGTTTTTGTAACAGTTAAAAGGTTAGCCTTGTCCCACTAAATGAAATTTCCTAGCTTAAAGTTCCAGTATCAAACTCTTCTACTAAGACTGGGAAAAGTTTTTTCCTTTTTTGAGAATGATAATAAACATAACTTAAACTAAGACTGAGAAAGGATTGTTACTAAGCTATTAAGAAATCTGCTTTTTTAACCTTTTTTTGCTATTGTCTCCTCTTATCTGCTCGTGCATTGTCTATGAAATTAGTCTGTACTCGTCTCGTATACTTCCCTTATTAAATCCTCTCTGCATCCACTTGGACCTATTAAATTTTATAGTGTGGAGTCTCACACACAGTGCTTTGTATCCAGAACTCGATGCTTGATGGTGCAGTCTTCTTGGATTGTGGATCTGATTTGGGCTCAGGTCGTCATGTGCCTGGTTAGTGACTTAGTAATTCTTATATTATGCAGAAGGTTTGCTTTATGTTACTGACTACTGTTGAAATTTAGAAACATATATATGAGATTTAGAAAAATCTTCCTGTCGATTACTCCTGTTGGAAATGTTTGAGAATGTATGTTTGCTTAGTTGTATAGTGTCTGTGTTTTCTTATGTTGCTTGGGTTAGGTTCCTTTTTTTTGTTTTGGGGGGGGGGGAGGGGGGAGGGCTGCCAATAAATATGAAACTCCAAATAATTGGTATGGGAAATTATTTTTTATATTGTTTTTGGAGCATTGGAGCAACGGTTAAGTTGTCTCTATATGATCTATATGTCACTGGTTTGAGTCGTGGAATCAAACCACTGATGCATCAGGATAGGCTGCCCACATTACACCATCTTGAGGTGAGGCCCTTCCCTAGACTCGCAAATGCGGGATGCTTTTTGCGACCCCCCCTCTTTTTCCTTTTTTAATTATAATTTTCTGTCTTTTGCTTTACTTCTTTTTAACTTGTTTGTCTCATGCTCTTCATCTGCCTTACTTCTATTGGGCCAGTATTGAATAGATTACTTGTTGTAAAGGTTTCAACCTTTTCTTTCCAATGAAGCTGTTAATGGTTTAGTTTATGGCATAAGCAGTTAAGCTTAATGATGTTCTGGTTATGGTTAACTACCGCTTTCGAGATCCAAGTCCACACTTTAGGTTTCACTGTGAAAACGTAGATCCACATATACTCTCAAAGATATTTAGGATAAGTGCATGAAGACAATCCTCATCAACAAGATGATGAGAATATCTGCTGAAAAATGTATTGGAGTAACACTAGTTTGTTTTGCTAAATCATTTCTGAGGGATGTGGAGCTTTTTAATTCAGTTGTTTTTAGCCATAGAAAAAGAGGTAAGAGTCCTTCAGTGTCTCCTAGCAAGATAGTATAACATGCATGTTCGGATCTCTGCTAAGTGCTGCAAGTATACAACCTAGTTGTAACTACTTCCTTTACCTCATCAATGTGATAATGAGATTGCTTTGTTGTTTATCATCTTCAAGAACCTCTCAGAAGTTACGCCAATAGATAAATGTAAACATAATGAACATGCTTTCGGCTCACTTTGTCATTCGTCTGTCTCAACATATTTTCTCGAACATTTGAGCATTTCAGGGAATCCCGCTCTTAGGCATGGCAAACCAGGAACTGGAGTTGGTCTTGGATATGGCCTTAGATTCAAGTCTCAGTTGGGACATTTCCAGGTGGACTATGCAGTCAATGCATTTCAACAACGGACTGTGTACTTCGGCTTCAGTAACCTCCCCTCATGAGAGTTCACCACAGCACTTGCAACGCTAGCAAAACTTATGATCAGCATTTCATCTGTAGAAAAAATTTCTGAGGATATCTCTAAGGGATCGGATTTTGGGCTCTGCGTAGTAGCCTGTCCCTTATTAGAAACAAAGGCTGCTCTCTTGCAGAGACAACAGTGAAGATTTTCCTCATTGAGCAAATTGGTGCAGAGAAGTGGTTCCATTTTCATCCTACCGCTTCAAAGATCAGATAGAAATTTGTAAATTCTTTACCGCGACCATCAGGAAGTGAGCCTTCATGTCAAAGTTAGTAACCTGCTATAAGACAATGTAGACGTTCAGTTTCCTTTTTTCTTTTACAAATAAAGAATTTGTTAGCTGATTTCATTCTTGAATTGGAGTTACATATTATGTGAATGTGATTTACTGGTTTCGCACAGGTGGAGTTGTTAGTCAAACCCTGTCCACAGATAATATTCCTCGTTGATTGAAAAAAGAACTAGTTATCATACAAAGAAAATACAAGTTAATCCCTGTACATATAAAAAAGACGTCCAGTCAGTCAGTGCATAGAACTTAAACTCAGGAGAAAAAGACTAGCCATAGGGTTGCACATGCGACCAATAATCCAAGCTTAAATACAATAACAAATATTGTTGTAAGCAAATTTGAAGCTTCATTATTACATCAAATGAAGATAATCAAAATAAAGTATGCCACCTAACAAGAAATTGCCTCTGTCCGTGGTGCAACAAGCGTTACCACTCGTTCAAACCTTGTAGTTCAACTCTACTAAAAAACTAATCCCACTCTTTACATGTCACTGGAATCTTTAGGTTCAAAGTGGAATTTTTGGTTCAAAATGACTGAGATTAGCAAGGATGAATACAAGAAATAGATGGCAGTAATATTCCAACTACAAACTCTATCACAGGTTTTAAATCAAGATAAGTAAGACATAGCTACAAGTAGGAGAATGTTAACTCCTACCATACATGACGTTGAACGTCTAAGGTAATTCATCCTCAAGTTAAAAAATAGTTAAGTCGAAGCCAGGAAAGTAAACGAACAATTTGTGATGAAGGAAGTATTAAGATTGATTAGATGATAGTACTAGTACTTGCAGAAACGTCGATGGACCTATCATCCTCGTCTCGTATAGTAGTTGTCATCAGGGCAACTTGGTTTATACTAGGCCTAGCCTCAGGAGAATGGTTCACACATTTTACAGCAACTTGTAACAAATTAACCATCCTCTCTTCACTAGCACCTTCTTGTATCAATGTTCTATCAAACACTTCAACTGTCCATTCTTCTCTTAGTACAGAAACAACCCAACTAGCAAGTTCTAGTCCATTGTTTTGCACTTTCCCTGTTAGCAACTCCAAAAGAATTACCCCAAATGCATAAATGTCTGCTTTAAACAGTGGTTCTGCATTTTCGTCGGTTATAGGGAAGACATTAGAACTGCTGGGAAATTGAGCCTGGTTTTGTATACTACTAATTTCAGTACTGCTCATTAGACCATATTCACTGATACATGGTTCCATGTTCTTGTTCAGCAAAATGTTTGATGATTTTAAGTTTCCATGTGGAATTTCGTCATGTTGAAGCTCCTGATGCATGAAAGCTAAAGCATCGGCTACACCTGCAGCTATAGAAAGTCTGCTGCTCCAATGAAATGTTTGGCCTGTCTGGATTCCTGATAAGCAGATTCATAGTGTTTAAATGACCGTGTCATACAATTCAATATGGTATTAGAGCAGATTCAAGTTTCACCATCACCAAGTATACAAAAAATTTCTGTGTATCAGACTACTGCGACCAGGAGGTCACGGGTTCAAGCATGAAAACAGCCTCTTATAGAATGCAGGGTAAAACTGCGTACGAAAGACCCTTGTGGTCTAGCCTTCCCGGACCCCGCACATAGCGGGAGCTTAGTGCATCGGGCTGCCCTTTATAGTTTAGGCATGTAAATGCGATATACAAGGTTTATTTCACGTATGGTCAACTTTATCCCCTATAACAGTAACGTCACAGAACTATTTTTTGTCACAATTTTACCCACTATAACAGCAAAGTAACTAAACTTGCCTACAATAATCGTCAAGTCATAAAACTATTATTTGTCAAGTAATTGAACTCTACCCAGTATCACATTAAAGTTAATTAATTTTACTCATCATAATGACAGAATCTACTCATACAGGTGACTTTACTGTTATTTCGAGCCAAGTATAATGACTTTACTGGTATAGTTGGTAGACTTTAGTTACTTTCATGTGACAAAATAGTTTAGTAACTTTTAGCCTTGGTATTTCGTAAGTTCAGTTACTTTAACGTAACAGGCACAGTTTCAACTTACTATTTCAATGGGTAAAGTTCAGTAACCTTACGTGAAATTAACTCCAGGATTCAATATACAGAAAGATATGTCTTGTTAAAAGTAACTGACTAACTTACCTTGCAGAAGTCGAAGAAGACTACCATTATTTTGGTACTGATAGACAAGAAGCTTCTCTTGTTTAGAAGAATAAAAGGCAACAGCAGGCAACACATTTGGATGCCTGATTTGGTCAAGTTTCTGCATTCTCTTCTTGAACTCACTACCAGATATTGACCAACCCTTTATCCTCTTTACAGCCAAAGTCATCTTTGGATTGTCACACATCACTTTATAAACACTACCATGTTTCCCTCTTCCAAGTAACTCAGCTGGAGCCTTAAGCAAATTCTCAAATCTCAATCCATTATTCACTTCTGGACTCGTAAGAACCACGAGTGACTGTGAAATCGCGGTGTTGTTGCTTTCATCAGAAGAAACTGCAGCTGATGAGAAACCTGAATTGCTCGCGCCTTTCTTAGATTGATCCATTGATGTAATAGTAATCCTGTCACTATCATGATCAAATGCAGCCACCTTTTTTATCGCCTCGAGACTCAACTCCTTTTTCTTCTGCTTCTGTTTCCTTTTTCTGTAGACGCATAATAGGATAACAAGAACCAGAGCCAGGCCAATTAATATATAACCTGAAAACGTGAGAATTTCATCTCTAGACAAGCTGTTCTTTTGTTTGTGATCACCTGAATCTGCCTCTTCGGGCAACGATGAGCATTTTGCCAACGGGGCGCCACACAACATAGGATTGTCGATGTAGCTACTAACAGGGAAACGATCACCCTCAGGCGGTATCAATCCACTGAAATTATTGAATGAAACATTAAAAGTAACAAAGTTAGAGAAGTCAAATTCAGGTATCTCCCCTGATAGCTGGTTATTTTGAGCATCGAATTCCATCAAACCTGATATCCTGGATAAATCAGGCAGAACCCCTGATAATTCATTATTGGATATATCAAGCCTTTTCAAGTTATTCAATCTTGAAAATGATTGTGAAAGGCTACCCGAGAACCGGTTTCCACCAAGAAAAAGGTGTGTTAGATGTTTGCACTTATCTATACTGTCCAAGTTTTTTCCATGAAGTAAGTCATTTTTGAGACTTAGGTAAAAAAAGGTGTCCGCGATTGACTCCACGTTACATATTGTGCTAGCATCAAAAGATCCAGTGAAATTGTAACCATCAAGAATGATTTTTTCCACAGAAACTGTCTTTGCATTACATGTAACACCAAGCCAATTGTCCTTACAAGGATCAGATGTTGAGTTCCAACCTGAATCAGTTCCAAGAATTAATGTACTATTATTGTTAGAAACCTCTGCAATAAACTTGAGTAATGCATCTTTAGCCAGTGTTTCATCTTCATCACATTTGGTTGTGTCAAGGGTAAGAAAGAATGAAATAAAGAGCAAAGCAAAAGTGAGGATTTGGTTCATTTTTGCATGATATACTAGCAAAAAGTGAGAAACAAAGGAAGATATAATGCAGATTTCACTGTTCAGCAGTTGAAAATAAATTATGAAGAATTATGCAGATATTACTGTGGATATTCCCAATGTTGAAGTAGTCATTAATCGACTAATATTAGTGCCATTTGGCGGAAAACACAATGAAATTTGTATAAACATTGTGGACAAATTAAATTCGAAGCTGGCCGGCTGCAAAATTACTCCTTAACTTTATGCTCTACTGTCTTTTTCCTTGGCTTATTTAAAACTCACCAAAAAATTTTAACCTTCTTTCGAACACAAAGATTGCATTTTTTTTTGTGGCCGTCTAAATTGCTCCGATATGGAAGTTTAGGTGCCGCACCCGTGTCGACACGACACTAGTATGGGTGTGGGTATGGGATCCGTACCGGATCTGGACAGAAAAATCCGAGACGAGATACAATTTGATTACCGAAATCAGAACTAAACTAGAGTAAATTTGAAGAAAATAACATATCTTATCTAGGAAATCAATCTTTTACTTATACAACTTGAGAATAAAAAGGAAATCCACACTTTACAAGCTATACGTAAATATTCCACAAAATTTCTCATAAATTAGAGAGATTTTTATTTTTTAAAATTATTTTTAGCCGGATCCCCGCACCCGTATCCATACTGGGATCCGTATCCCCGAATCTTAAAATTTACTCTTGAAAGATCCGACCTTTAAATCCGTACCCGTATCGGGCACTCGCACCCCGTCCGAGCAACTTAGATGGCTGTGCCATGAAGTAAATTCGAACCATCTTTTTCTTTTTCTCGGACCGAACATGCTCTATACAATAATCATCTAATTTATAAGTTTAAACGGTTAGAAAAAACAAAAAAAAAAATAAAAAAAAAATAAAAAAAAAAAATATATATATATATATATATATATTGTTTACTGAATTATATCTTTAAAAATAACCCTAGGAGTGGATGATTCATGAGAAAAATTCTCATGCCAGGATAAAGAAAAATAGAGCTTTTTTAAAGATCCATACTAACGTAATGATCGTCCTGACCCCTTAAAGTTATTTTCTCTCCAACTGAATAATTTTAATAATCGGTCACTTCATCGTAAATATATGTACTTAGACTCTGTAACAGTATTGTATAAGTAATTAATTACGTCACTTTCACCGAGTACAACAAAAGTAGAGTATACCAGACTTTCCTTGCCTTGTACACGAAAGAAAAATTATTTTCGATAAACCCTTGACTCAAATCAGAGTTTTACTACTGGAGTAATATCCAACAATTTAAGACAAGGAGGAACTTTCCCCCTATGAAAATTTTACGACAAAGGACAAGTTAAACATGCTATAAATATAATGAATATGTAAAAGAGAAAGGAATTCTCTGTTGCGTCAAGGGGATTGACGTTTGTTTGAAGATTTTCAAAAATAGAGTTTGTAAAAAAAAATTTCTTTTAGTTTTTGCGAAGCCTATTTGTTTGACTTGCAAAAAAACAAAAAAAAGAAGCTAAGTTTTCTTAAGATTAATTTCCAAAATCAGCTGTTCAATTGTTGTTGCAAAAATAGCTCAGACAAAAAGTTTTGGCAAAAACTTCAAAGAAACACCAATACTTTGGCCAGCTAGCAAAATGATTTATTATTTTTCTTTCTTTTGCCTCTGACGGGTTCCACAGTTATACATGCAATTAAATAAGGCAGGGATGAATCAGTAAGGTCTTAAACAAGGAAACAAACGAGAATTGTGCACATGAACTTTTAACAGAGTGAATCAGTCAATCAGAATTTCACAGTAATACTAATTTCTTGGAAGAAAGATATCAACTTCCTCAAATAGAGAATGAGCTAAGAAAATTTTTAGAGACACATAGAAATTAATCCGGAAAATTGACTCAGAAACCCTAATAGAGATTAATTAGGGTAAAAATCACAAAGCAATGAATTTGACTAAGAAAAATCGTGTAGGTCAAAGATACAGAGTCAATCAATACAACTAGTAACATTGAAAAACTCAGAATCGAAGCAAAAAAGCGAAACAATGCCACAAGTAACACGGAAAACCCAGAATCGAAGCAAAAATATAAGAAAAAATGGAGTTTTAGCATAAATCGACTAGGGTTTAGGCAAACTAAACATAAATCGGTCAAAAGAACACAAGAACAAAATATTAAACATTCAAAATCAGAAAACTTTTGGAGAAGATGATTTTCAGTAAACCCTAGTTTTAGGAAAACGGAAAATCACTGGAAAAACGAGGAAACTTTCAAGGAAACATGCGAGATAAGTTTGATTCATCTCAGATTTGTACAGATCTGAGAAGATCGAAGATAGAATAGAATTTAGGGTTTTGAGAAAATAGCATAGAGACGAAGATGAAGCTTAGAAATCCATAGGTTTAGGCAAAAGTAAGAAGATCTTACTAGAAATCGAACCAGAACGGCCTGAAACAGGAAAGCAAAAGCCAAAGTCGTAAGTGGACTGACCCTGGTCCCTTGAGGACTTTAGAGACAAGCAATACCGGCGTAAGAGAGCCATGAGAGGCCTGAGGGTGGTGGGGAATCACCATGGTTGACGACAGATGAGAGGCGGCGAGGTGAGAGTTAAGTTTAGGATTAGAGAGGATTTGGAGAGGAGGGTGAAGTGTGATGGCGGAGAGGGTGAGTGAAATGAGAGGGTTTGGGGGGTCGTTTGGGTTTAATTATGGTAAGGGGGATCTGGACCGTTGATAAAAAATTATCAATGGTCGGGATTTAACAAGAATTTGGGTCGGGTTAGGTAGGGTTTTGGGCTTGGGTTATGTCGGGCTAGTGTATCAGGTAGTTGGGCTAGCTAGTTTAGGTTAGAATCAAAATAAAAATGGCTATTTGTTAAATACCCCAAATAAATTGATTACAAATAATTACTAATTATAAAAAATGAATTTCATGCATAGAAATGTTTAAAAATAGTTATTTAGTATTTAAAATGCAAAAGACTAATTTCCGGTAAAAAATAATACAAAAATTATACGCATGGGCTACAATTGCAAAGTTATTGCAATTATAGCCAAAAGGTGCTACTTTGGCTATTTATAGAATAATTGGACTTAATAAGACCATAAATAGTAAACTAAACCAAAAAAATGTTTTTGAAATCATTTGTGATGCAATTTTGTAATTATTTATTGGAATAAAATACTGGGCAAATTAATAAAATATGTAAAAAATTGTGGAAAAATACCAATTGATGCTAATGCATGATTTTGAAGACATATATTCATTTTGAAATATTTTTTAGGAAAAATTGGGTATCGAAATTACTCAGCTTTCTAATAGTGGTGTGTCTAAGTAATAAAACAACGTTTGAAGGGTTCAGTATTAACACTTTATAATTACGATAACTTTGCAATAATAACCCAGGTGTGCATAATTACTTGATTTTACACGAAAATGACCTTTTGTATTTTTATAATATTAAATAATTATTTTGAATCATTTTCATACACAAATAGAATTTTTATCATTTATTAGATATTTCTATAAATTATTTTATCAAATTAATTGGGTATTTAACAAATAGCCTCTTTTAAACTAATTTTCGGACCCAGCCCAATACCCTAACCTTACCCAATAACCTAATTTCTATAACCTTCCCAACCCCCAGATTTAGTCCTGGATTGATCTCAGAAGATCAACGGTCCAGGACAATCTTTCCTTTTTTAATTAACTCATAACCCCCAAACCCTACTCATTTCTAAAATTTCGCCGCCCCCTAAATCCCTTCCTCCTCTCTTCTCTCTCAACCTCCCCTAACCCTAACCCTAACCCACAGTCACATGAACCCCCTTCGATTCATGGTTTATTACTTCGATTCTAGGCCTTATCTGGCCTCCTATCTCTATTAGGTGTTCGACTTCCATGTTATTTCACAGAATCTCGAAGAGATTCGAACAGACCTGGTTCGAGTCCCTCTGTCTCTTGGTAAATCCGTCTGTATTCCCCCATTGTTTGTGAGTATTATTATTTTTCGTGTTTCCATGGCTTCAAATCTCCAGTCTAAAACTCGATTTTTCTACCTCTGTTTATTTTTGTGCAAACCTAACTATTTCTGGCCAAATAGGTTCAGATATCTTGAGATCAGAAGTGTTTGGAGTTTGTTTAATAGTTTTTCTTTAAGATTCTTTCGTTTTTACCACTATTATCAACCGATTTCATTTTTTCCCTAAAGCTAGGGTTTTGATTCTCAATACGGTTTCTGCAAATGTTTTTAAAAATGTTTAAATGCTCAACTCCGGCCTCTCTCCTTTACTGTTCGACTAATTGCTTTGCTTGAGTTTTATCTCTGTGTTTCGATATACTTAAGGTTTTCCATTATTCGATTATTTATCTCACTGTTCTTGCCCGTTCACTTTGGCTCTGTTAAGTTAACTAATTAATTGATTTACATGCCTAATTAAGGTCTGAAATTGTGCTTCTTCTCAAACTGATATCTCTCTACTGGCTTGATATCTCAAATACTGCTGGCTTGATTTTTGGCTTTTGATTGTTTTGACTGGCCTCCAATTGATTTACTACTTACCTTATTTAGCCTCAATCCTGTCTACTGATTTACCCCGTGAAAGACTCTCCTTAATTTAAGTTTTACTTGCTGTTAATTTATTCCCGTTAAGCTCTAATTGAATGATTAATTGATGTTACATGCCTTATTTGTGTGCAATTGATTTCCCTTGCCTTATTTGTTTACTCTACTATGTGCTATATAACCCTTTCATTGTTCTGATTTTAAGACACGAAAAACACACACGAACACACAGTGAAAGATACAAAAACACCAACACACACAAACTCTTACTCACACACTCTCAACTGTAGTTCTCTATTTTACTTCCACTTGCTTCACTATCTAGCCGGCTGAAAGCCAAGGCTAGACTCTTGGATCCTATTTGCCTTCACTTTCCTGTTGCTATCTCTTTACTGGTATGCCCCTATTTCTATTATCATGTCCTATTCAATATGCTATGTTGTGAGTCTACTATAGACACCAACATGCCTCTGACTGCCCTATATTCCTGTTTATTTCTCTCTTAACAAATATGCTTAAACTCCTGTTAATTTGTCATGTCCTATATGTTAGTATGATTAGTGCACTTTAGCATATTCATGTTTGATCCATGACACTTGTTTACTTATTTCTGAACTAGCATGCCTCAAATCCTGTCATGTTTTATGTGTTGATAATTTACCTTAACATGTTTCTGATCAACTCGTGATTTCTGTGTACTTCTTTCAAGAATAATGTTCTTTAAATTCCTGCTACCTTTGTATGACTGTCTGATCAGTCACTTAATTTCAGCATGTTGTTCTCTGTTTGATACATGTCTATATGATTCCACCTAGTAATAGTTAATGAACTAAGTTAATTCCAGCAATGTGAAATCTTGTTTGACTTAATTGTGACCTTATTCTGCCTATAATTCAAGGTTCCTATTCTTGTTGTGACTATTGGCACCCAATCTGACTCTGTTCTGTTTGTGATCTTGTAACTTGTTTCTATGCACTTCTAAATAAAACTGTTTTCCTACAATTATCTCCTACTCTTATATACTATTTTCAACTACTACTCTTAGATATCTAGGGTCCTACCCCCCCTCCCCCCAGTGTGAGAACTACCTAGGAGTCCGTGAGACTCCTCCGAACTCTGACACATTGGGGCTAGCCTTCCAAACTTGTTTACAAAACTGTTTATTTGAAAAGGCTCTGGTGAGAGCATTGCCCGGGGTCTCTGAGGCCCTTGGGAACTTTGACACACCAGAAACCCAGTTGTGTTACTATGAACTGCTGGTGTACTCCAGATTTGATTGAAGGCCTGGCTTCCAGGTTGACTTTGGGCCTGCCAAGGCTCCCTATAGTATAGTGATTTTTATCATGTAATTCATTTTCATTGGTCTGTAATAATAAACCTTGTAAAACAGATATGGGGTTATTAGTAAAATCTGGGAGGGATTTACATATATAATCTTGTTGGGTTCGGGTAGAAATCATGCCTATAGGATTGTTGTGATTATTTATATGCATTAGAGACCATGCCTATAGGACTTATCTCATTATTTGTAGACCTGAATTTCACACTTGCATCCTAGAAATCCTGTTATAGGACGTTTATCAATTCTGCATCAAAATCCATGTTTATGCATATTCTCAAGTCTCAATGTGCATTAGAAACCATGCATGTAGGATCTTCTTTAGGAATTATCAAACTTGTCTAACATTCTGTTAACATCTATGTTCACTTAGATATCATGCACATAGGAAATAAGTGTAAAAACAGTTGCAACACTTAGACATCATGCCTATAGGAAACACATGTAAAAATAGTTTCAATACTTAGACATCATGCCTATACGAAACACATATAAAATCAGTCTTGACACTTAGACATCATGTCTATAGGAAGTAAGTGTAAAAATCAGTTTCTGTGTTTAGATATCATGTCTATAAGAAATAATGCTTGTAATCAGCTTCAGCACATAGAAAGCATGCCTATAGGATCTAAAAAGATGAAATCTGCCTATTAAAATCAATCATTGGTTTACAGTTTAGATACCATGGCCATAGGATTCTGCCCAGTTATCACTTTGGCAAGCCTGTAGAATAATTAAATCCTGAGTTTTAAAACTGTGCTTGTTTGACTTCTTGTAAACGTGTCCAGATTCAGTAAGTAATAAAAAATCAGTAGGCAAACTGATGGGTACTCACAGCCTCACTCTAAAAAACTTTTATATATTATGTTTATGCTCATTTAGATATGCTGCCTATAGGATCCTAAGTGATTAAAAATCTCTTGTCTGAATAGCGTGCATTTGTTTGCCTATTTGTTGAGGTAAACATGAGCCCCCTTAATTGCTCCTTATGTGACAGTCCTATTTGATTTTTGGTTGTCTCTTAATTTTCTCCTTTTAATCAACATAGGTGAGTCTAGAATCACCTTAAAATAGAGGTCATAAACACCTCCAGGGGCATAGGTAGGGGACGAGTAGTGCACGCATAAGCTACGCACTGGATACTATTAGAACACTTAGGTAATAATTTATAAAGGGGAGGGTAGTTTGGTAGTAAAGGAGATGATGACCTGTGAACTAATGCTACGCGTAACATCTCTATTTGAGGAAGGTTACCGATTATTGCATAGAAGTGATCCTATAGGCTAATAAACCAAGGACCCTTTTAATTTCCGTTTTAAAGTAATCTCTATTTGTTTTAAAACTGTTTTATTTTTCTTTAATGACTAATTCGCTTAAATTAAGTTTTGCCAAGACCCACCGTTGTGGACCTCGAGGGGTGCCTAACACCTTCCTCTCAAGGTAATTTCGAGCCCTTACCCAATCTCTGGTAATGTAAAACGGTTTATGAGTTATTTGCTTTAGGTGCCCTAACGCACCTTAATCCGTTAGGTGGCGACTCTTCAAATACCATACCCCATCCTAAAAGGAAGGGAGTGTCCCAAAATGTCAAAACCCGGACTCCGCGAGGAAAAAGGGGGCAACGGCAGCATGGCGACTTTGCTGGGGGAGATTAGGCTCTTACCATGACAAACTTGCTTTTGTGAATTAGTCTTAAGCATGCTTTATTCTGCTAATACGTATGCACCCTTTCCCTTTCTCCTTTATGTGAATTTAATTGCCTATTTTCAAGAATTTATGATTTCCTTTACTACAGAAACTGACTTTTCTCCTTGTTTTCTTTCTTTAACGTCTTTCAATTATTAAATACCGCATTTATCATTTTTAATGTGAAAATACGTGACAACATGTTATTTACTGTTGCATAAATCATGATCAACACCATATTCCACTCGTGTGTAATCAATCCTATAGCAACGCTTGATGAGTGTTTACGCTTTTCCTATATATCACCCTTTAAATTCTGAAAGGCTTATTTGCGATAAAACTAGTTGATCAGCGGTGCAGTCGACGGTTCCGTGCCTTTCCCCCTCAAGTTGTCCCCTTGAGGGTATCAGTTTAGACCTCTATAGAAACCTTACTCTGACTTATTGTACATGCATCATGATCAAAACCTAGCCGGGGTTAATATGTTGTCCACATAATAACCCTTTAGGAAAAGCCTTGTCCAAAAGTCCACCGGGGTTTTCATAATCCCAACGGATGCAACCATGATTTGTGCATTAATTTGGAGAAATAAGTGTCAATATGTTAATCACTGATGTATAAGTAGTCGAATCTGGAGGGTAAAGGGTCTAGCCTTATTTGTTTAGCAGAAATGAGGCACGAAGTCCCCAGGTTCGGCATGGTCCAAAGAATACCACCAACAATATGTTGATCGAAGCGGCCACTATGTTCTGGTACGGAGAAAGGTCCGTGTTCCATTTTGGCAACCAAGAAATGACCCCTATCTTGGAAGAGATAGGGGGATTCGTTGGATTACCTTAGTACAGTCCGGGTTTATTGGTGCCGGAAAACTGTGCCGCTAAGGGGTTCCTGAAAATGATGGGTTTGAAAAAGAATGATGATTTAGAGTGCCTGAAGGAGTCCTACATACCCTTTGACTGCCTCTATGAACGATATGGTCATAGAAAATCCTAGCTTATCTTCCATGATGAATTCTCTATCACTTCTTTGGGTCATATTCACCGCAGGGTTTTTGTGTTCGTCGTTTGCTTCCTGGGTATGATAGTGATTCCGAGAAAAGGAGACAGGATTCACACTAGACTGGATATGGTAGACAAAACCTTAATGGAGGGGATCTAGGGGAAAACACATACCATTTTCCCTATGATCATAGCTGACATCTACCGAGCCTTGGACCGCTGCCAGAAGGGGTTCAAACACTTTGAGGGTTGTAATCTGCTACTACAGGTTTGGTTATTGGAGTATCTCCAAAGGGGTCAATATCGTTAAGAGTTTCCACGAAGGGCGTGGAATGATCATATAGCCTTCCATCACCCTAAGAAAATGACTTACATCCCAGGCAGGTTTGCTCAATCGGAAAATGCTATAGAATGGGTGTAGTTTTTCTACAATTTGACTGAGGACCAGGTTCAATGTATGTTCGAATGGTTCCCTACCAGTGAGTGCATCATCATATCTAGGGACGCTCTGTACCTGGTGTTGATCGGGTTAAGGGGAATATACCCTTATGTTCCCATCAGGGTTATGAGACAGGTAGGCAGGAAGCAAGTCATACCGCGAGTTTCTAAAATGAGTCACTACAGGGTAGATTTTCAGGATGACGACATCCCATACAAATGTGAAGCTCAGCATATGTGGCATCTAAAGGTTATTGTAGAAAGGGACACCATCGATCCAGAAAAGTACCACACAGGGCATGTACGCTTTTACCTATCATGGTTGGAAGACAGCATAGCAGGGATAGTTAAGCCGGGAATCGGTCGAGGAAACAGGGTCATAGCCGAAGTTGCTGAAGCCCAAGTGAAATACTATAAACTGCACAAAAGGGTTCGTGAGTCCGAGGCCGAGCATCTGGAGAAACACAAGACTAATATGGAACTGATCAATGAATGGAGGGAAAGGGCTATCAAATCTAATGAAAAGCTGGAATACTTGGAGCAGGGTTTGATGGAGCTGGAAGGGAAGACGAGGAAAAGAGTTGCCGACTGCCAAAATGCTGAGGGAAGCGAATGAGGACATCTAGCAAGGGTGTACCTGCTGTTGGGCATGCACGACCTGGGGAACTTGATCGATGGAGGCAAGAAGATCAAGCCTGGGGAAGGTCCTTCTGGGACCAAGTAGATTAGATTTACCTGCTTTTTCAAATGTAATAAGGCCAAGTGCCATTAGTGACTTATCTTATTTAGTGTTGTTTTATATTTATGTACTTTGACATTAATTAAATGAGGCAATTATTGGCCCTGAAATTCTCCAAATCAACTTGTCACTAGGCCTACCTCGGGCACAACGAGGCTCCCAAATTAGGACGCGAATTTACATTCCCGCACTAGGTGTTTAGATACTGCAAATACTCTTTTTGGAACCCTTACTGACTTGGTTACCTTTTTTTTTTTTTCTTTTTTTTTTTTGATTATTCCCATTCCCCAAGGTTGGTTCACGAATACTGGCATCATCAGCTTATCATACCAGATCCAGGGGCCCTCCACCTTCTCCTCCTCCAAGTTTATCGAAAGGCAAAGGGAAAGCTAAAATGGATGATATGAACGACATCAGAACGGATAACAATGCACATGTTGAGAATGCAGAAACTTTCGATGGTCGGGGTACTCAGGCCCCAAATGATTTGGTTTCACGACTTGAGCAGAAAATACTCAAAATTTAGGGCGAGCTTGAGTAGGTCCGTAGCTTAGCAAACCTCTCTCTCACACTCAACATCCCATACATTAATCACCCAAACACTCAGAACCCTGTACCACCTCAAAACACACCCAACAAACGCCCACAGAATCCTCCCGCACCTCACCAGTATACGACCCCATCTCAAAATCAACCTATCCCTCCTCAATACCAGTAAACCACCTATCACACTCCCCAAAATACCCCATAAATTATTCCCGAATCCATAAAACTCCACCAATGATCATCATTATGCCCAAACTCCTGGCCTTCACCAGAAAAACCATATATACGTGGAGACCCTACCTCACTTCACTCAACCAATCTCCTATACACCAGAATCCGCTGAGGACCTTCTCATCAAAACATGGTGGAGGAGCTCAAGAAGTTGACAAGTCGGGTTCAGGGTGTTGAAGGGGGTAAAGGAATAGAAGGTCTGAACTATGAGGATCTATGTACACAACCAGATGTGGAACTACCGGAGGGTTACAAAACCTCCCAAGTTTGAAATGTTTGACGGAACGGGTGACCCCAACGTTCATTTGAGAACTTATTGTGACAAGCTCGTGGGGGTCAGAAAAGATGAAAGGATTCAAGTGAAGCTCTTCATGAGAAGTCTTACTGGAGATGCCCTGTCCTGGTACATAAGCCAAAATCCTAAGAAGTGGGCCAATTGGGTGAGCATGGCGTCCGACTTCATGGATAGGTTCAGATTTAATATGGAGAATGCGCCGGATGTCTTCTATATCTAGAACTTAAAGAAGAATCCAACTGAGACTTTTCGCGAGTATGATACTCGGTGGAGGTCGGAAGCAGCCAAGGTTAGACCATCATTAGACGAGGAACAGATGAACAAGTTCTTTGTCAGGGCACATGATCCACAGTATTATGAAAGGCTAATAATTATTGAGAACCATAAGTTTTCCGATATCATCAAACTTGGAGAAAGGATTGAAGAGGGTATTAAATCGGGATGGTGACAAATTTTGAGGCATTGCAGGCCACGAACAAAGCATTGCAATCAGGTGGTATATCAAAGAAGAAAGATGTGGGAACAGTAATGGCTGACCAAGGACCCAAAACTCCATTTGTATACCATACCCCTCCACTCGCATACCAACCTTCGCCTCCCAGATATTCTCAACCCGCTACCGCTTACCACACCTATAACACCCAATCATCCTATTATCAGTCACCTTCAACTCTTCCAAACTACCAAAAACCCAGGCCTAATTTCGACCGCAAACCACCCAGACAGTACTCTGCCATTGCTGAACCCATCGACTAGTTATACGAAAGGTTAAAAGTCGCAGTATATGTCACCCTTATTCCCGCTGTGGTAATGGAGAATTCATCTCAATGGGTCAATCCAAACAAGACTTGTGCATATCATTACGGCATGAAGGGACACACTATTAACGAGTGTCGCACCTTGAAATACAAGATCCAAACACTGATTGATAGTAAGGTCATACAGGCGAAGGAATCTGCACCCAATGTCCACAACAATCCTCTCCCAGAACATAGGGGTCAATGTGATAGAAATTGATGAAGAATGGGATCCCGAGGGATCAATCAGGCTTATTCGAGAAGGTGATGATCCTAAGAAACCTACAGTCACACTCAATCCCATTGTGGTGTAGGTACAACCGCCAGTTGAAGTTGAGATATCCGCACCGGTTCCTTTAGAAGTAGAATTAACACCTATAACGACCCGACCGGTCGTTTTGAGATCTAGCGCGTCGTTCAGCGGTTTGAAGTCGTGAGCAGCTCCACTTCTGATGTTATGACTTGCAGGTGTGGTCGGAATTGAATTTCGGGAATTTTAGAGTTGGTTTGGAAAGAAAATTCTCATTTCAGAAGCCTTAAGTTGGAGAAATCAACTAAGATTGAAATATTGAGTAAACGACCTCCGAATCAGGATTCGAAGGTTCCTGCAAGTTTGTATGATGATTTCGAACTTGGGTGTATGTACGGCTCGGGGTTTGGACAAGCCGGGAGCGTTTCGGCGTATATTGTAGAAGTTAGCATTTTAGAAGGATTTCATGAATTTGGGCTCGAAGTGCATTTCAGTGAGGTTGGTGTCCGTTTGAGATTTCGAGTCTAGGAATAGCTCCGTATGGTGATTCTGGAGTTGGGAGCATGATCGGAAGTGAATTTGGATATCCGTAGGTCATTTTGAAGTCATTTGGCTAAAGATAGGAATTTGAAGGTTTTTGAGAAATTCGACCGGAAGTGGAAATTTTGATATAGAGGTCGGAATGCGATTACGAAAGTTGGAGCAGGTCCATAATGTTGAATATGACTTGTGTGCAAAATTTGAGGTCAATCGAACGTGATTTGATAGGTTTCGACATAGGATGTAGAAGTTGGAAATTTCTAAGTTTATAAAGTTAGGATTTGGGTGCGATTCGTGGTTTCGATGTTGTTTGATGTGATTTGAGGCTCGAGCAAGTCCGCGTTATATTTTGGAAATGGTTGGTATAAGTGAAAGAAGGCTGAAGGCTGCTGTCATCTGGTGTAACCGCACCTGCGAGGCTTTGACCGCAGGTGCGGAGCCGCGTGTGCGGCTAATGGCGTTGCAGGTGCGAGTTTTGGGCTGGAGTTAAGGAGGCCGCAGGTGTGGAAGATTTGGTCACACCTGCGGAAGCGTAGGTGCGGAGAAGGGACCGCAGAAGCGAGAAATGCTAGTTGAGTCAGAACCGCACCTGTGTTGGAATTTCCGCAGGAGCGGCTATTGGACCGCAGGTGCGAAGAGAGGCCTGGGCAGAATGTTTTAAAGTCGGGTTTTGTCATTTCTCACCCATTTTTCATTTGTCATGGACGATTTTTGGAGATCATTTCAAGGGGGATTTTCGTAGGCATCAAGGTAAGTAAATTCCTTCCATTTGTTGGATAAATACAAGATTATATGCATGGATTAGGCATGGAAATTTGTGGGAATTTGAGAAATTTTTGAAGAAACCTAGAAAATGTAAATTTGGAATTTAGCCACGAATTTGAGTATGGAATATAGAGTAAATTGCATGATTGAACTAGTAGAGCTATGGGTAGCAGGTATCCTCAAGAATTTCGGATTTCCGGGCATGTGGGCCCGAGGGCATTTCGGTCATTTATCCGAGCGGGGTTGGGAAAGTATATAATCTGAATTTGTTGTGAGTATTAGGATGAATATTTCTATGTCGTGATGTGGTAGTTTCGGAGCATTGTGCGTCCATTGGAGTCATCGGAGGGGATTAGAAACTGGTATTGGAATTTCGGAGCGAGGTAAGTCTCCTTTATAACTTTGTGAGGAAGAATTGTCCCCCTAGGTGAATTAATTAAGTATATACTACTATCTGTGAGGGGCTACGTACACACTAGGTGACGGGAGTCCGTGCGTAGCTACTATTATGCCATGTTTGGGTAGCCTAGGACCCACTAACATGCCTTACCTGTTGTACCCGTAATCTTGTCTGTGATGTCAGACTGCTAATAGTCAAAATTGTAATTTTATGACTAAGGAAGATTAGAGTTTATTTTCTAAATCGTCTAAAAAGAGAATTTATTTTCCTTCGCGGGCGATTGTATCTCCGAATAAGGTTCTGTTATTAAACGTTTTATAAAACTCGGCAAGTGAATTTCGAAAAAAAGGGATTTAAATACTATTTATAGTTTTTTTTTCAAAGAGAAATCGGTTGTTTACTTGAGTATTTGTGTTCCCGGCGTATTCGGGGTGGATTGTTGATTTTTCATGTCTTCATGTGACCGCTTCGCAATTTATATTCCGCGAGCGGAATATTATTTCCCCTATTCTCATGGGAGCGGGCCGTACGTCACGGCGGATTTAGAATGCACTTTTGGTACGGGTCGTTCGATCCTCGGTAGTGCATAGACATGAGTATTTTATTGAGAGATGCACTTTTGGTACGGACCGTTCGATCCTCGGCAGTGCATTACATGAGTATTTTATTGAGAGATGCACTTTTGATACGGGCCGTTCGATCCTCGGCAGTGCATAGACATGAGTNTTTCCAGTATTTACTTGGATTTCAGTGCCTTACATACATGCTGCTTTACTTCATTTACATGCTTATCATTTTCATTTTATATTGTTAATTAAATTGTTGGCCCTTAGTGGGTGTCTAATTCGACCTCTCGTCACTACCTCTCTGAGGTTAGGCGGGCGACTTAATGAGTACACATTATTTTTGTACTCATACTACACTTGCTGTGCATTTTATTTCCCAGGCACTTTCATAGCATTGTGGAGGATTCGGAGACTTATGCGAGCTGCATCATCCGGAGGCGATCCGCAGTTGACAGAGTCTCCCTCTTGTACTGTATTTATTACATTTTCATCTTAAATTTCCTTGTCCAATTTGTACTTCGAACATGCTTGTAATGATTGTATAAATTCTTAGAGATTGCTCATGTACTTGTGACACCGGGTTCTGGGATATGTATTGGGATATAATTGCTTAAGTGTAATCTTTAAACCATTGTTTTAATTAACAGACTATTATTTGGTTATTATGTAATGAAGTGAAAGGAAGTGTTTTCATAAATGTTTTAAAATGGAAAGTTATTTCAATTAATTAATGAGTTGGCTTGCCTGACATTGATGTCTAGCGCCATCACGACCTTAGGGATTTTGGGTTGTGACAACATGGTATCAGAGAACTAGGTTCCCGTAGGTCTCACGAGTCATGAGCAAGTCTAGTAGAGTCTTGCAGATCGGTACGGAGACGTCTGTACTTATCTTCGAGAGGCTACAGGGCTGTTAGGAGTACTTACCTTCTTGATTCCTTATCGTGCAATTTGATTCCTTTGAGGCTTATGCCTATGTTCATTCCTACTCAATCTTACGCGTCCCAAGCGCTTGTTATGAATCAGGATTTGAAGAATGGAAATGGTGCTACGAATGTAATTCGAGATGCTTCCATGTGTAATTGATCGTGGTTGTTGTTATGGCCCTGCAAAAGGATAATATGTTGTTACAACTCAGTAGCTGTATTTCTGGGAGCGTTAAGGCTATGCTCGGGTAGTGATGATGCTTGCGATTGGTTATCGTGTGATGTCGATATGATGATAGAATGCTTGCCCGTTTGTTTAAGATGATGAATGGTTTGAAGGGAGGTCTTCTCAGAGTGTGATTTCGGGACTTTGGTATTTTAGTTCTGACAGAGGAAAGGCATTTGGGTTATGAATGGTCCGGTTGGGGTTGATAAAGTAGTAAGGCTTGGTGTCTTCAAGTGAGGCTAGGCGGTGGTTCCATCTCTAGGAGGCTAGGTGTAAGAAGCGGAAGCCGAGCAGTCGCAAAGTGGGGGAGCGGCAGCATAGCTTGGAATTTGAAGATATTGTCACGCATTGAATAGGGTATTGAAGTCACAAAGAGCGTGTATTTTAGCGTCGTTGAGAGGTGTCCACGGGTGACTTCCACAGGTGGGTTGTCTTCTGGGGATAGGTTAGCAATGGAAGGGTTGGCAGGTTTCTGCGAAGGGTTCTAGTGGCTAGTCGGTAGGAAGCAGAATGTGAGAATGATGCTAGAGAATCTGAGTATTTAGGGAGTGCTAGCAGGAGGATCTGGAAGAATTGGACGGATTGGTTGAGATAGATCGCATTATCAAAGGAGAAAGGATCTCGGCAGGGTCTAGAGTGGTGCAAGGAGTAGCTTCGGGTTAAGTGGGGGAGTCCCACCATCTGCAGTTGGGTTGTAGGATTGTCTTCGCATGGGGTTGAGGATTGTTGGCGTGTTGGCAAGTTATTTCAGCTAAGGGAAAAGATTGAATGGTGATTGTGCATGGGATTTGATGAATATGTGCAAGAGTTGGCCATGTCGGATCAGGGTTAGGCTTTGGAAGATTCAGAATTTATGCTTAAGGCATGGGCAAGTTGTAAGGATAGTGACTCAGTCACGTGTTTCATTGAAAAAGGTGTTCCTGTGCTAGGAGAGCCTTGGAGTTGATTGTATTCGGGGCCAGTCAGAGTGGGTGACTCTCAATAGCGGTCCTAGTGAATTCAAAAGTTAAGAATGCGGCATCTAAGGGTTTCAGGCAGCAGTATGATCGAGAGTCGAGCTTTTGCAGAGTAATTTCTAAGAAAAAGGAGGATGGTTGGGATGTTCTATGATATGTTTCAGCATGCAAGATAGTATTGGAGGAGTGAGAGGAATAAACTCCGGATTTTAAAAGATTATCGGAAGGGTATGAGACGGATTGCGGGATTTAGGCAGCATATTCTCGTGAATCAAGGTCACTCGGAAGGAGTGAGGGTTGAGTTTGTTATGGGTTGAAGGAAGTTGCTATTATTCCTGAGGCAATTGAAGATGATTAAAATAATATAGATTGATTAGCCATGGTTGAAATGGCACATTTGCAGCAGTGATCGGGTCCTTGATGTGATTTAGTTGTGCATGTGGCTTGTGCCGGTGTGTGCGGGGCTTGTCGACCATCGTACAGGATCTCATGTGGGAGCATTTGAGTGCTATGGCCTGTCAGGTGTAGGCGGATCCCGGAAGGGTTGTGGTGGTATAAACTACTACTTAAGGATTTGTGTGTTGGGTGATAGTGGGAATTCACTCGTGTGTTGAGATGATACTCCTGAATTGAGTCAAGTAAAAGGCTTCTATGTGATGAAGTGTGCACCCTATTGGTGGTTCGGAAGTTATGATGGAATTCTTGCGCTACCTCATGTTGGCATGTTAAGTGCTGTAAGCAGTATGTAACTAGGAGTAAGAATCGAGATTGCGGTTCAGTGCTAATAAGGAAGTCATGAGCTCGGAAGAGCGCGGAAGAGTGATTTAAAAGTTCAGTATAAGCTGGTGTTATTTCAGTGTCACCTGAGATTGAGATTTGGTGGAAGAGACTTGTTACTCTAGTTATGAGTTCTTGAATTGTCTTTCAGTGTAGTATGGCCAGTGGCGGATTGGCAGACTTGTTGCCTTGTGTGGAAGGTCGTGGAAGCATGACCGCGAAAAGATTGTATAAAGCGTGACATGTAGTCACTTGATGGATTGAAGATTTGTACTGAGTATAAAGAAGCACAATATTGCTTAATTGAGAATTTACGCCTGGAGAGCGTTCGGTTCAGTTGATTATGGATTATGGGATGTTTGTCCCGGTGATGATGATTGTTCTCGCATATTATGAGAGAAAGTGGGTTAATATGGACCCAGGCAAAAGCTAATAGCTTAGTTTGGTGCGAGCAAGGTGGATCGATGTTTGTGGATGGATTCAAATATGATTATGGGCTCCGTATGATCCAGGCATGTTCACTTCAGTAGAGTTCTTTTCATGGAAATGTATTAGAACATCAGATGTTGTTCCATCTTCGTCAAATTCATGTGTTATTATGATTGTGCCGTGTGAGTTGTGAAACGGCTTTGATAATTTCCTATGTGTTGAAGTCCCGCGTAGTGGGGATGTTATGTGAGCAGGATAGCTCTTGAGATCCAGAGTGTGTGTGTGTGTGTGTATATATATATATATATCGCACCTCAGTTGTGCTTGAGTTTTGTTGCATACAACTCTATCAGTCTCCCTAGGATGGTATTATGCACTTAGCGTGCTTGTGATCGATATTCAGTAATTTGTAATAGTGAGCGATTCAACTCCGTGTATATTTCCTTATGTGAGTTTTATGATGGGATCGGGTGGCACGACTCCATGGGTATGTTATATGGATCGGGTTGCACGCCGCAACAATGTGATGATGAGAAGGGTTAATATGTACTTACTTTCTTGTGTTTTATTTCCTATTTTCTGATAAGAATTCATAATAGTTGCGTGAGCTGAATAGTTCCGTCCTGAGTCGTTTCTTATTATCATGTTCGAGTTATGGTCTATTGGCACGATGTGGTATCATGTGAAGTTGTTGGCCATGTTTGGGGTGATTTGTTGTCTGAGCAGTTCATACTAGGTGAGACGAGATTATCAGATTAGGGATTAGTGCGATGAGGTTATGTGAAGTGTATATTAAAGATCAAATACCATTATTCAGGTTCATAATAAAGTGATGATTCTAGTCAAGATAAGGTATTTAAGGATTTGTTAACTCTGCAGTTGAGTATGAATTTCTGCACATTTCCTCCGTTGTGGTGGTATCGTCAGCATTATAGCAGGGTGTATGTATATTTGTTATGAGGTGCATTGGGAGCATCAGATTCGTGGACCTTGGCTATTAAGGTTCAGGGAGCGTCATTGTGGTCAGATGATGAGTTATGTGGTGCATGGTGCCGATTCAGCAAGGGTATGCAGTTATGATCTGGTATATCGTGTGCTAGTTGATGCAGTGCTTATATATTGGAACTAGGCCTTGCTAGAGAAAATTTCAAGTGTTTGAATGAATTCTGAGCTTATTGTATGGATAAAAGAAGAAATCTTCAGATGTGATCAACCTAATGTGCTCAACTGGGTTGTGGTAGCACGGGCAGGTGCTTGATTTGTTAAACTGTGATTTCAGATAACTCCGGAGCAGTTCTTAGCACGTTCGAGGACGAACGTCGGTTTAAGTGGGGGAGAATGTAACGACCCGATCGGTCATTTTGAGCTCTAGCGCGTCGTTCAGAGGTTTAAAGTCGTGAGCAGCTCCATTTCTGATGTTATGACTTGCAGGTGTGGTCGGAATTGAATTACGGGAAGTTTAGAGTTGGTTTGGAAAGAAAATTCTCATTTCAGAAGTCTTAAGTTGGAGAAATCAACTAAGATTGAAATATTGAGTAAACGACCTCCGAATCAGGATTTGAAGGTTCCTGCAAGTTCGTATGATGATTTTGAACTTGGGTGTATCTTCGGCTCGGGGTTTGGACAACCCGGGAGAGTTTCGGCGTATATTGTGGAAGTTAGAATTTTAGAAGGATTTCATGAATTTGGGCTCGAAGTGCATTTCAGTGAGGTTGATGTCCGTTTGGGATTCTGAGTCTGGGAATAGCTATGGATGGTGATTCTGGAGTTGGGAGCGCGATCGGAAGTGAATTTAGATGTTCGTAGGTCATTTTGAAGCCATTTGGCTAAATATAGGAATTTGAAGGTTTTTGAGAAATCCGACCGGAAGTGGAAGTTTTGATATCGAGGTCGGAATGCGATTCCAGAAGTTGGAGCAGGTCCATAATGTTGAATATGACTTGTGTGCAAAATTTGAGGTCAATCGGACGTGATTTGATAGGTTTCAGCATCAGATGTAGAAGTTGGAAATTTCTAAGTTCATAAAGTTGGGATTTGGTTGCGATTCATGGTTTGATGTGATTTGAGGCCTCGAGCAAGTCCGTATTATGTTTTGGAACAGGATGGTATAATTGGACGAGGTCCCGGGGGCCTCGGGTGGATTTCAGGTGGTTAACAGATCAATGTTTGAAGTTGAAGAAGGCTGAAGGTTGCTGTCATCTGGTGTAACCGCACCTGCGAGGCTTTGACCGTAGGTGCGGAGCCGCGGGTTCGGCTAATAGCGCCGCAGGTGCGAGTGTTGGGCTGGAGTTAAGGAGGCCGCAGGTGCGGAAGATTTGGTCGCACCTGCGGAAGCGTAGGTGCGGAGAAGGGACTATAGAAGCGAGAAATGCTGGGTTGAGTCAGAGTCGCACCTGCGTTGGAATTTCCGCAGGAGCGGCTATTGGACCGCAGGTGCGAAGAGAGGCCTGGGCAGAATGTTTTAAAGTCGGTTTTTTTGTCATTTCTCACCCATTTTTCAGTTGTCATGGACGATTTTTGGAGAGCATTTCAAGGAGGATTTTCGTCAGGCATCAAGGTAAGTAAATTCCTTCAGTTTGTTAGATAAATACAAGATTATATGCATGGATTAGGCATGGAAATTGGTGGGAATTTGAGAAATTTTTGAAGAAACCTAGAAAATGTGAATTTGGAATTTTGCCACGAATTTGAGTATGGAATGTAGAGTAAATTGCATGATTGAACTAGTAGAGCTATGGGTAGCATGTATCCTCAAGAATTTCGGATTTCTGGGCACGTGGGCCCGAGGGAATTTTGGTCATTTCTCCGAGCAGGGTTGGGAAAGTATATAATCTGAATTTGTTGTGAGTATTAGGATGAATTTTCATTGATTTGCCATGATGTGGTAGTTTCGGAGCGTTGTGCGTCCGTTGGAGTCATCGGAGGGCCCCTGAAGCCGGTATTGGAACTTCGGAGCGAGGTAAGTCTCCTTTCTAACTTTGTGAGGGAGAATTTCCCCCCTAGGTGAATTAATTAAGTATATACTACTATCTGCGGGGGCTACGTACGCACGAGGTGACGGGAGTCCTTGTGTAGCTACTATTATGCCATGTCCGGGTAGCCTAGGACCCACTAGCATGCCTTACCTGTTGTACATGTGATCTTGTCTGTGATGTCAGACTACTAATATAATCGAAATTGTAATTTTATGACTAAGGAATATTAGAGTTTATTTTCAAAATCATCTAAAAAGAGAATTTATTTTCCTTCGCGGGCGACTGTATCTCCGAATAAGGTTGTGTTTTTAAACGTTTTATAAAACTCGGCAAGTGAATTTCGAAAAAAGGCATTTAAATACTATTTGTGGGTTTTTTTTCAAAGAGAAATCGGCTGTTTACTTGAGTATTTGTGTTCCCGATGTATTCGGGGTGGATTGTTGATTTTGCATGTCTGCATGTGACCACTTCGCAATTTATATTCCGCGAGCGGAGTATTATTTCCCCTACTCTCATGGGAGCGGGTCGTACGCCATGGCGGATTTAGAATTCACTTTTGGTACGGGTTGTTCGATCCACGGCAGTGCATAGACATGAGTATTTTATTGAGAGATGCACTTTTGGTACGGGCCGTTCGATCCTCGGCAGTGCATAGACATGAGTATTATTTTTAGAGATGCACTTTTGGTATGGGTTGTTCGATCCTCGGCAGTGCATAGGCATGAGTATTATATTGAGAGGTTCACTTTTGGTACAGGTCGTTCGATCCTCGAAGTGCACAGAGTGATTATTATGACGGCTCAAGTCGGTTGTTCTTATCCCGTATGCGCATGTTAAACTGTTAAATGTTTTCTACATGATTTTGAAATGATAAGATATTTGGGGGGGGGGGGAAATAAAGTGGCAATTGTCTATTTAAGATATTTGGAAAATAATGAGAAAGTAGTATATGTTGTTTATTTCCAGTATTTACTTGGAGTTCAATACCTTACATACATGCTGCTTTACTTCATTTACATGCTTATCGTGTTCATTTTATACTGTTAATTAAATTGCTGGCCCTTAGTGAGTGTCTAATTTGGCCTCTCGTCACTACCTCTCTGAGGTTAGGCGGGCGACTTACTGAGTACACGTTGTTTTTGTGCTCATGCTATACTTGTTGTACATTTTATTGCCCAGGTACTTTCATAGAAATGTGGAGGATTCGGAGACTTAGGCAAGCTGCATCATCCGGAGGCTATCCGCAGCTGATAGAGTCTCCCTCTTGTACTGTATTTATTACATTTTTATCTTAAATTTCCTCGTCCAATTTGTACTTCGGACAGGCTTGTAATTATTGTATAAATTCTTAGAGATTGCTCATGTACTTGTGACACCGGGTCCTGGGATATGTATTGGGATATAATTGCTTTAGTGTAATCTTTAAACCATTGTTTTAATAACAGACTATTATTTGGTTATTATGTAATGAAGTGAAAGGGAGTGTTTTCATAAATGTTTTAAAATGGAAAGTTATTTCAATTAATTAATGAGTTAGCTTGCCTGATATTGATGTCCGGCGCCATCACGACCTTAGGAATTTTGGGTCAAGACAACACCACTCATTCCATTTGAAGTGGAGGTGGCCACACCTTTCACTGTAACGGTGGCGTCCACACCACCCTTCATTTCCAATGTTGTACCTTAGGATTATGTGTCCGAGGCTAGAAGAAAGGGAAAGTCAAAGACCGAAGAATCTGGCACTGCACCAGGAATGAACAGAACAGGAAGGGTTTATACACCTGAACATTTAGGAGAAACCAGTAAGCAAGCTTCTAACAAGTCGCCCGTCATTGAGACTGGTCCAGATGACCTCTGGAGGAAGGTACATGAAAGGGAGTACTCTTTCGTTGATGATCTGAACAAGACTCCCAGTCAGATACTTATCCTGTCACTACTGCAAAATTCTGAGGCACACAGGAATGCTATAATGAAGGTGTTGATTGAAGCATATGTACCCAACAATATCACTGGTGGAGAAATGGCCAATATGGTGGGGCAGGTTCTAGAAAACCACAAAATCACCTTCCACGAGGACGAGCTGCCACCTGAAGGTTTGAATCACAACAGGGCACTACACATCACAGTGCAATGTGAAGATAAATTCATCGCCAGAGTTCTGATTGATGGAGGAGCCAACCTCAACATTTGCCCATTGAGAACGTTGAAGAGATTGGGCAAAGTCCTACATGAGATATGAGAGGGAACAATGAATGTGAAAGCATTTGATGGGTCTTAGAGAGCTACCATTGGATAAACCAATCTCTGTCTGCATATGGGTCCTACATGGTTCGATGTTGAGTTTATTGTACTTGACATATTTGCCTCTTACAATCTGTTGTTGGGACGACCATGGATACATTGCATCAGGCTGTGAAGTTCGATCGGAACCACCAAGAAGTGATTATCCATGGAGATGGGAGCAACCCCATTTACACTAGTCAGAATATCCCGGTGATTGAAAACAGAAGAAGGTTAGGTGGATAAACCTACCATCATATTGAACAGGTTAACGCAATCGAGAAAGATAAGTGGTGGAGTAGCAAGATAGAAAGTATGCTAGCATGGATAGAATATGAGCCCGGCAAAGGACTTGGTAAAAATCTTCAGGGCATCTCCAAACCCATACAGTCAAAGTGCCATTGTACCACTTTCGAGTTGGGATATCAGTACACCTGGAAGGAATACAACGATTGGTCACCACCATGGCGTGGTCCATACTATCCACTTGAGAAGCCTATGTCACACCTGAGTCAGACCTTCCATCAGGCCTATATTTTATGGGGATCAAGGGAAGAAGAAGCGTTGGCGCCGTTAAGGAATTTGTTCTTGGAAGATGATGACATGGACTGTTGTGTAATTGTCGAAGAGGAGGAGGAGGAGGAGGAGGAAGGCCCTATTATCCAAGCTGTGGGGAGAGGAGCATTCCTCAAGAACTGGACTGTCAAACCATCGAGGGCCCGACGAGTCCCGGGGTAGCAAGGCTGAACAGCGCTGTTTAAATTTTGCTTTTCTAGAAAAAAGATTTCCCTTTTTGAATTTTGTTTTAAATAATATTTTCAATGTTATTTAAATTATTTAAAATCACTTTTGTCTTTCAATGAATTGATGATTATTATTACCACTTTTTTCTCGTATCTTTATCCATACAGCATTATTATTTCCTATCTCGATGAACCGGCTACTGTGACATGTAATGAAACAACGCAACAAAAGTATAGTGATTCAGAAGAGGAGGATGCAATACCCGAGGAGATCATCAGAGAAGTAGAGGATTTTGAGAACAAATCTAAGTCCAACTTGGACGAAACTGAAATAATTAACATGGGAAATTCTGAAACCGTCAAGGAGACCCGCATCATCATCCACTTGTCACCGTCAGAGAAAGAGGAGTACACTCGGTTCTTGAAAGAGTATGAGGACATCTTTGTGTGGTCTTACGATGATATGACCGGATTAAGCACGTACATTGTGGCCCACAAGTTGCCCACAAATCCAATGTGTCCGCCCGTAAAGCAGAAACTCGAGAAATTCAAGCTTGATATGAGCCTGAAAGTCAAAGAGGAGGTTACTAATCAGATCAAAGTCAAGGTCCTCCAGGTAGTTGAATATCCAACTTGGCTAGCCAATATTGTGCCAGTTCTGAAGAAGGATGGGAAAGTTAGAGTTTGTGTCGATTATCGGGATCTCAACAGAGCCAGCCACAGGATGATTTCCCGCTTCCAAATATACACATCTTGATCGACAATTGTGCCAAGAATGAACTCCAGTCTTTTGTGGATTGCTTCGCTGGTTACCATCAGATCTAGATGGACGAGAAGGATGCTGAGAAAACGGCTTTCATCACATCGTGGGGTGCTTACTGTTACAATATGATGCCATTCGGCCTAAAGAATGCGGGGTCCACCTACATGAGAGCCATGACTACTATTTTTCATGACATGATACACAAAAAAATTGAGGTATATGTGGATGATGTCATCATTAAATCCAAGAAGGCCACAGATCACATAGCAGACTTGAGGAAATTCTTTGACAGACTGCGGAAGTACAACCTGAAGCTAAACCCCGCAAAGTGTGCATTCGGGGTTCCTGTCGGAAAGCTATTGGGATTCATCGCCAGCCGCCGGGGAATATAATTGGATCCATTGAAGGTCAAATCCATCCAAGAGTTACCACCGCCAAAGAGAAAGAAAGATGTGATGAGTTTCCTGGGACGCCTTAACTACATCAGCCGTTTCATAGCACAGTTCACAGTAATATGTGAGTCGATCTTCAAGATGTTGAAGAAGGACGCTGCAACTAGTTGGACCGAGGATTGTCAAAAGGCTTTTGACAAAATCAAGGAGTACTTATCAACACCACCAGTTTTAATCCCGCTAGAGCCAGGTAGACCACTGCTACTCTACCTTGTAGGGATAGATGGAGCTTTCGGCTGCGTTCTCGGGCAGCATGACGAGGAAGGGAGAAAATAACAAGACATATACTACCTGAGTAAGAAGTTTACACCTTATGAAGCACGGTACTCTCTGCTGGAACGAACTTGTTGTGCCTTAACCTGGATAGCTCAGAAGTTGAGGCATTAATTCTGTGCCTATACAACATATCTCATATCAAGGATGGATCCTTTGAAATACATCTTCCAAAATCCCATGCCCACCAGCAAACTGGCTAAATGGAAAATCTTGTTGAGTGAATTCGACATTGTCTATGTAACTCAGAAAGCAGTCAAGGGACAGGCACTGGCAGTCCACCTTGCTGAAAACCCTGTGGGAGGAGAATACGAGCCCTTGAAGATGTATTTTCCCGATGAAGAGGTATCATTCGTAGGAGAAGAAATTGTTGAAGCCTACGACGGTTGGAGAATGTTCTTTGAGAGAGCGGCGAACTTCAAAGGAGTCGGAATTGGAGTCGTCATGGTATTAGAAACTGATCAACATTATCCGGTATTTGCGAAACTCAGATTCCCCTGCACCAACAACATGGCGGAATACGAAGCTTGCATAGTAGGGCTCAACATGGCTGTTGACATGAACATTCAGCAACTGCTAGTAATCGGCGATTCGGATTTGCTTGTGCACTAGGTAAAAGGAGAGTGGGCTACCAAGAATTCTAAGATATTTCCATATCTGTATCATGTGCAAGAAACGAAGAATAGGTTCACAAAGATAGAATTTCGGCATGTCCCTATAATTCAGAATGAGTTTGCTGACGCATTTGCTACTTTGTCATCAATGATACAGCATCCAGACAAGAACTTCATCTATCATATCCCAGTAAGGATCCATAATCAGCCGTCATATTGTGCTCACGTTGAAGAGGAGACAGATGGTAATCCTTGGTTCCACGACATCAAGGAGTATTTGGAAAAGGGAGAATACCCGGAGCATGCAAACCATATTCAGAAACGCACGCTCTGGAGGTTGTCCAATCATTTATTCCAGAGTGGAGGAACCCTATATAGAAGAACTCCTGATATGAGACTATTAAGGTGTGTCGACGCGAAGGAAGCCTCTAAGCTTCTCGAGGAAATACATGTCGGAACCTGCAGCCCGCATATGAGAGGCTTTGTCTTGGCCAAAAGATACTTAGGGCAGGTTATTTTTGGATGACCATGGAAACAGATTGCATCCGGTATGTTCAGAAATGCTATCATTGTCAAGTACATGCAGATATGATAAAAGTACCACCAAACGAGCTTAATGCAACAAGATCACCTTGGCCCTTTACCGCTTGGGGAGTGGATGTCATTGGTCCAAACGAGCCCACCGCCTAGAACGGGCATCGGTTTATTTTAGTAGCTATCGACTACTTCACTAAATGGGTTGAAGCTGCATCTTACAAAGCTGTAACCAAGAAGGTCCTTGCAGATTTTGTTCGCGACCGAATTGTTTGTCGGTTCGGGGTTCCAGAGTCCATCATCACTGACAATGCCGCCAATCTCAACAGCGATCTGATGAAAACCATGTGTGAGAATTTCAAAATCAAGCACAAGAATTCAACAGCGTATAGACCCCAAATGAACGGAGCCGTGGAAGCTGCCAACAAAAACATCAAGAAAATACTGAGGAAAATGGTAGAAAATCACAAACAATGGCACAAGAAGCTACTATTCGCCTTACTAGGGTACCGTACCACAGTCCGTACATCAATCAGGGCAACTCCTTATCTGCTGGTTATGGTACTGAAGTTGTCATTCCTGCCGAAGTGGAAATTCCTTCCTTGAGAATCATATAAGAAGTCGAGCTCGGCGACGCAGAATGGATAAGGAGCCGCTATGAGAAGCTAGCCCTCATAGACGGAAAGAGGATGAATGCAGTGTGCCACGACCAGCTTTATCAAAACAGAATGTCCAAAGCTTTCAACAAAAGAGTCAAGCCAAACCAGTTCACACTGGGACAACTGGTGTTAAAGAAGATCTTTCTGTATCAAGATGAAGCCAAAGTGAAATTATCTCCTAACTGGCAAGGTCCTTACATGTTCACAGAGTACTAACAGGAGGATCTCTCAAACTCGTAGAAATGGACGGAGAAATCTAGCCAAATCCTATCAATTCAGATGAAGTCAAACGATACTATGTGTAAATTATTTATGTTTCCTCATATGATGTAAATTGAACTACGCTCGACCTGATTCCCGTTTAAGAGGAAATACGTATGCAGCCATGTGGGTTCGGTCACAATTCAATAAATTTCCATTTTCCCCATCATCAGAAACTAGGGCAGAATTTTGAGGAGGACCCTGTTCAGCTAATCGCAGCATATAGAGCAGTCAGAAATGTTGTCTAGTTAACTGGGGCAGAATTTTGAGGAGGACCCTGTTCAGCTAATCGCAGCATATAGAGCAGTCAGAAATGTTGTCTAGTTAACTGGGGCAGAATTTTGAGGGTCCTCCTCAAAATTCTACGACAGAAGAAGTCGTGATGTCTCTGATCGTGTCACTGTCACCGGTTCATCTAACCAATTTCTAAATTGTATTTTACTATGTCTTTGAAAACTATACATACTTGCTTTTGAAATAAACTCTGCTTTAGCAAATGCTGCCCCAATAATTTGAACAGGATCTTCAGACAGAGCGGAGCAAATCAAGCAAGCCGATGGAGGCACGAACCAACCTTCCCCCTGCAAAACTCACGATTTTTCTTTGAATGCAGGACAAGGAATATGCATACCTTGGAATCACAGCCTTCATAACAACAAAGATACCGAACTCACTCCTAGCTAAGAAATACTCTGATATCATATATTATTTATTCATTGCATGAGACTAAGCATTGTCTCAAATCCTGCATGAGTCTAAGCATTGCCTCCACCTTGCATAAGGCTAAGCACTGCCTTCTCCCTACATGGGACTAAGCCTTGTCCCAAACTTTGCATGAGGCTAAACCCTGCCTCCCTATTTACATGATGCTAAGCATTGCCTCCACCTTGCCTAAGGCTAAGCTCGGCCTTCTATTTGCATGAGACTAAGCTCTGTCTCAAACTTTGCATGAGGCTAAGACCTTCCTCCCTGTTTTCATGAGGCTAAGCATTGCCTCCACCTTGCATAAGGCTAAGCTATGCCTTCTATTTGCACGAGGCTAAGCCCTACCTCCCTATCTGCATAAGGCTAAGCATTGCCTTCTCTCTAGATGGGACTAAGTCCTGTCCCAAACTTTGCATGAGGCTAAGCCATGCCTCCCTATTTGCATGAGGCTAAGCATTTCCTCCACCCTGCATGAGGCTAAACCCTGCCTCCCTATTGGCATAAGTCTAAGAACTACCTTCACTTGCATGGGACTAAGCACTGTCCCAAATCTTGCATAAGGATAAGCATTGCCTTCTCTTAGCATGGGACTAATCATTGTCCCGAATCTCGCACGAGACTAAGCATTTTCCCGAATCTTGCATAAGGCTAAGCATTGCCTTCTCTTTGCATGGGACTAAGCGTTGTCCCGAATCCCCTACAAGACTAAGCATTGTCTCCCTTGCATTATTTATTCTATTCTCCCAGGCTAAGCTCTGCCCTCAACTCCATGCAATACTAAGCCTTGTCTTGTCGCTCATAGCATCATGTCTTTGCACCTCATGGGCTGAAATATCGCCAGCTTGTCCGAAGGTGTCATAGTCTGAAGGCATCACCTTCATAGCCGGAAGACATCATGCCACGGCCTGAGGATCTCTTAAAACTCGCATCTCATTATTCAAAGGCATCATGGTTCGAAGGCACCATTTTCATGGCCTGAGAACACCATTTCATGGCTTGCGAATCCCTTACTGCACAATTCATGGCCGGGGACATCATGGTCTAAGGACGTCATCCTCAATCGTCCAAAGACAATTCTCATGGTCTGAAGGTAATTTGCATCATGTTTAAATTCACACAAAGATATATTCTTGCAGCCCGCATATTTTGATTTGCAAGTAACCCGATGAGCAACCATTACCCCAACGGGAGCAATCCCTCTCCAGTTCCTTCACACTATTTCAAACCTGACCGCTCACCGTAACCATTTCACCTATTCAAAACCTTGTGTCCGTTCTTGTGATAACTTCATCGGTATATTTCACCGGTGAATCCAGAACTACACACATCCTGATTCCTGTAAAACCAGGGATATGTAGGCAGCTCGGGAATCAGAGTGTGGCCTATATCTCTCAGATCGCTCTATTCAGTCAAAATTGGCTATCATATCTTTACGCGACAACTCTTTCATCCTTCCCGGGTAAAGAGGAGCAGCTGTTGATACCCAATTTTTTCCTATAATATTTCCAAAATACATATATACTTTCAAAAAATAATTCATGAGCATCAATAGTATTTTTTCATAACTTTCTGTAATTTTAAAGGATTTTAAATTAACTTATGCCATCATTTTATTATTTATATAATTATTAATTGCATCACAGATGATTTTATAATAATTTTATTGCTTAATTTTTATCATTTATATTTATATTAATCTTTAGTTATTTTATGCATAATTATATTACATTTGTAGGTTATAATTACGACAACTTTGCAATAATAACCCAGGTGGGCATAATTACTTGATTTTACACAAAAATGACCTTTTATATTTTTATAATATTAAGTAATTATTTTGAATCATATTCATACACAAATAGAATTTTTATTATTTATTATCTATTTCTATAAATTATTTTATCAAATTAATTGGGTATTTAACAAATAGCCTCTTTTAAACTAATTTTCGGACACAGCCCAATACTATAACCTTACCAATAACCCAAACCCAATTTCTATAACCCGGCCAACCATCATATTTAATCCTGGCCGTTGATCTAGAAGATCAACGGTCCTGGACAATTTTCCTTTTTTAATTAACCCATAACCCCCAAACCCAACTCATTTCCAAAAATCTTCCGCCCCTTAAATCCCTTCCTCCTCTCTTGTCTCTCAACCTCCCCTAACCCTAACCCGTTGTCACCTGAACCCCCTTCGATTCATGGTTTATTCCTTTGATTCTAGGCCTTATCTAGCCTCATATCTCTACCGGGTATTCGACTTCCATGTTATTTGACAGAATTTCGAAGAGATTCGAATAGACCTAGTTCGAGTCCCTCTGTCTCTTGGTGAATCCGTCTGCATTCACCCATTGTTTGTGAGTATTATCGTTTTTCATGTTTTCATGGCTTCAAATCTCCGGTCTAAAACTCGATTTTTCTAACTTTGTTTTTTTTATGCAAACCTAACTATTTCTGGCCAAATAGGTTCAGATCTCTTGAGATCTGAAGTGTTTGGAGTTTCTTTAATAGTTTTTCTTTAAGATTCATTCATTTTTACCACTATTATCAACCGATTTCATTTTTTCCCTAAAGCTAGGGTTTTGATTCTCAATAGGGTTTCTGCAAATATTTTAAAATATGTTTAAATGCTCAACTACGGCCCCTCTACTTTACTACTCGACTAATTGCTTTGCTTGAGTTTTATCTCTGTGTTTCGATATGCTTAAGGTTTTCCATTATTCGATTATTTATCTTGTTGTTCTTGCCCGTTCACTTTGGCTCTGTTAAGTTAACTAATTAATTGATTTACGTGCCTAATTAGGGTCTGAAATTGTGCTTATTTTCAAACTGATATCTCTCTGAAAGGTTTTACCTATCCTTTCCTTATATGTGATCCGTAATTAGTACTACCTTCCTTAATTATACTGCTGGCTTGATTTTTGGTTATGATTGTTTTGACTGACCTCTAATTGATTTACTACTTACCTTATTAAGCCTCAATCCTGTCTACTGATTTACCTCGTGAAAGACTCCTTAATTTAAGTTTTACTTGCTGTTAATTTATTCTCGTTAAGCCCTAATTGACTGATTAATTGATGTTGCATGCCTTATTTGTGTGCAATTGATTTTCCTTGCCTTATTTGATTTACTCTAGTATGTGATATATAAACCTTTCATTGTTCTGATTTTAAGACACGAAAAACACACACGAACACACACTGAAAGATACAGAAACACCTACACACACAAACTCTTACTCACACACTCTCAACTGTAGTTCTCTTTTTTACTTCCACTTGCTGCATTGTCTAGTTGGCTGAAAGCCAAGGCTAGACTCTTGGATCCTATTTGCCTTCACTTTCCTGTTGCTATCTCTAAAACTGGTATGCCCCTATTTCTATTATCATGTCCTATTCAATATGCTATGTAGTCAGTCTACTATAGACACCAACATGTCTCCGACTGGCGTATATTCCTGTTTATTGCTCTCTTAACAAGCATGCTTAAACTCTTGTTAATTTGTCATGTCCTATATGTTAGTATGATTAGTGCACTTTAGCATATTCCTATTCGATCCATGACACTTGTTTACTTATTTCTCAACTAGCATGCCTCAAATCCTATCCTGTTTTATATGTTGACAATTTACCTTAACATGTTCTTGATCAACTCGTGATTTTTGTGTACCTCTTTCAAGAATATTGTGCTTTAAATTCCTGCTACCTTTGTATCTGTCTGATCAGTCACTTAATTTCAGCATGTTGTTCTTTGTTTGATACATGTCTATATGATTCCACCTAGTAATAGTTAATGAACTAAGTTAATTCCAGCAATGTGAAACCTTGTTTGACTTAATTGTGACCCTATTCTGCCTGTAATTTAGGGATCCTATTCTTGTTGTGACTATTGGCACCCAATCTGACTCTGTTCTATTTGTGATCTTGTAACTTGTTTCTATGCACTTCTAAATAAAACTGTTTTCCTACAATTATCTCCTACTCTTATATACTATTTTAAACTACTACTCTTAAATATCTAGGGTCTTGCCCCTCCCCCCTTAGTGTGAGCACTGCCTAGGAGTCCATGAGACTCCTCGAACTCTGACACATTGTGGCTAGCCTTCCAAACTTGTTTATAAAACTGTTTTATTTGAAAAGGTTCTGGTGTGAGCATTGACCGGGGTCTCTGAGGCCCTTGGAAACTTTGACACACCAGTAACCCAGTTGTGTTACTATGAACTACTAGTGTACTCCAGATTTTATTGAAGGCCTGGCTTCCAGGTTGACTTTGGGCCTGCCAAGGCTCCCTATAGTATAGTGATTTTTATCATGTAGTTCATTTGCATTGGTCTATAGTAATAATCCTTGTAAAATAGATATGGGGTTATTAGTAAAAGCTGGGAGGGATTTTTATATATATTCTTGTTGGGTTCGGGTAGAAATCATGCCTATAGGATTTTTGTGATTATTTATATACATTAGATACCATGCCTATAGGACTTATCTCATTATTTGTAGTCCTGAATTTCACACCTGCATCCTAGAAATCCTATTATAGGACGTTTATCAATTCTGCATCAAAATCCATGTTTATGCATATTCTAAAGTCTCAATGTGCATTAGAAACCATGCATGTAGGATCTTCTTTGGGAATTATCAAACTTGACTAACATTCTGTTAACATCTCCGCTCACTTAGATATCATGCCTATAGGAAATAAGTGTAAAAGCAGTTTCAACACTTAGACATCATGCCTACCGGAAACACATGTAAAAATAGTTTCAACACTTAGACATCATGCCTATAGGAAACACATATAAAATCAGTCTTGACACTTAGACATCATGCCTATAGGGAGTAAGTGTAAAAATCAGTTTCTGTGTTTAGATATCATGTCTATAGGAAATAATGCTTGTAATCAGTTTCAGCACATACAGAGCATGCCTATAGGATCTAAAAAGATGAAATCTGTCTGTTAAAATCAATCATTGGTTTATAGTATAGATACCACGGCCATAGGATTCTGCTCGGTTATCACTTAGGCAAGCCTGTAGAATAATCAAATCCTGAGTTTTAAAACCGTGTTTGTTTGACTGCTTGTAAACGTGCCCAGATTCAGTAAGTAATAAGAAATCAGTAGGCAAACTGATGGGTACTCTCAGCCTCGCTTTAATAAAACTGTTATATATTATGTTTATGCTCATTTAGATATCCTGCCTATAGGATCCTAAGTCATTAAAAATCGTTTGTCTGAATAGCGTGCATTTGTTTGCCTATTTGTGGAGGTAAACATGAGCCCCCTTAATTGCTCCTTATGTGACAGTCCTATTTGATTTTTGTTTATCGCTTAATTTTCTCTTTCTAATCAACATAGGTGAGTCTATAATCACCTTAAAATAGAAGTCCTAAACACCTCTAGGGCCATAGGTAGGGGACGGGTAGTGCACGCATAAGGTACGCACTGGATACTATTAGAACGCTTAGGTAATAATTAATAAAGGGGAGGGTATTTGGGTAGTAAAGGAGATGATGACCTGTGTGCTAATGCTACGCATAACACCTCTATTTGAGGAAGGTTACCGAGTATTGCATAGAAGTGATCCTATAGGCTAATAAACCAAGGACCCTTTTAATTTCTGTTTTAAAGTAATCTCTATTTGTTTTAAAACTGTTTTATTTCTTTAAGGACTAATTCGCTTAACTTAAGTTTGGTCAGGACCCCCCGTTGTGGACCTCGAGGGGTGCCTAACACCTTCCCCTTAAGGTAATTTCAAGCCCTTACCCAATCTCTGGTAATGTAAATTGGTTTATGAGTTATTTGCTTTAGGTTCCCTAACGCACTTTAATCCGTTAGGTGGAGACTCTTCAAATCCCATACCCCGTCCCAAAAGGAAGAGAGTTGTCCCAAAATGTCGAAACCTGGACTCCGTGAGGAAAAGAGGGCGCGACAGTAGACATAGGAATAAATAAAGCACTTATGCTTTGATAGTAGACAAGTTGTGTGAGTGTGATTCTCCTAATGGCATGATTTTTACCAGTGTACATGGAAATTGAATAGCATATATGGCATGTTGGATAAAATAACAAGTACATCATACAAACCCTATAGGCATATTTTCTACCCTTTCATGCAGACATTAGAGTATACATGTTTCCCAAGTTTCGCTAGCACCCCAATTGTTTATTACAAAATTATTACAGACCTAATGATAATAAGTATAAATATTACATGAAAGATAATAGTAGGCCTACAGTAAGCCACAAAGGAGATACCCAGTATTGCCTGGGCCTTCAATCTTTCTTCACAAATAGCATACCCAGATCCCAAAAGGGGATTATATTCATCAGCACAGCCCATAAGCCATAGAGGAACTCAAACCAAACCAAACAGCCAGAGATTGACCATATGGCCCAAACATTGAATCACACAGAAATCACTTAAACAGCCTAGTTTGCATATTTAATAAATAGAATGTGGAAAGAACTGAGTGTCAGAGATAGCTCAAGTCTTAGCAGTAAAGAGAGTGGTCGAAGACCTCAAGTCTTAGTGTGTCAGAGTTCACAAGGGTCTCAAATGGATCCCAAGTAGTGCTCACACTAGGGAGGTCAATAAAGAGAGTCTTAGTGGCCTTGGCTTTCAGCCGACCAAGAGTGATAGTTGTAGGTAACCAATGAGAGTGAGAGAACAGTGATTAAGGGATAGAATTTGGATAGATGCACTTGTATTTTAGAAAGCAGACATAGCAAAGTTGCCTAAAACACAGAACATGCTAGTTAAGAGGGTCAACAAGACTTAGAGGCAGGTTGCTATTACAGGTTTAACACTTAGCAAGAAGTAACATATTGGCAGAAAACACATTGAAAAAGTTAGAGGAGATTCAAGCTTTTCTGAGATTACAAGATTAGCATACAAAGGTGCATCAGACCGAACGAGTCTAGGTAAAGCACTAGCTTAAAAGGTTTAAAGACTAAGGGTCCAAATCATGCTAAATATCCATCACAACACTAGAAAGCAGACATGCCAATTTATCACTAAGACAAACAGTCTCAAACATTGTAAGGAAACACAGATTTAAGATAGCCACTCTAAAGGTCCCAAATAATTACTAAGGATATAGAATCAAGCAAAACAAAAATATGTTGAGTGGCACAATAACAGGGGAGCAAGTCATAGTTAATAGTGAAGGTCTTGATACAGATTGGAACACATTATAGATGCGAGTCAATCATTACAGGAATTCATAACACAATAGGAAAGCAAGCTCATGTCAAACAGTAAATGTAATTATTCAGGTGCCAATAAATGAACTTAAAAGGGTCTAAATTATTCAAGTGGAGCATATTCAAATAACATCTCCTAAAACTGGAAATTTTAGGTAAAAATCAAATGCTAAAGAGGTTCAGATCATAAGACAACTTTAAAGCTAGCAAAGTTACACGCGGAGATGGTCTAAAAACACATTAGGTCATGAAATTGAGAGGCGTGAATATGCAGGACATAAACATAGTAGAATGAAATTGTTAAGCCAAGAGACTTACCAGTTATCAGTTGAATAAACAGAAAACAAGAAAGAACAAATTCCACAGTGCTCTGAATGTCAATAAAGAACAAGAACCAAGATTCTTAGTGCGTCAGAGTTCCCAAGGGATTTAAATGAACCCCGGGCAGTGCTCGCACCAAGAAAACTTGAAAATCGAATTCTGGTGGTCTTGGATTTCAGCCGGCCAATAAAACCAGAGTATAGAACAAGAGATTAAGAGAACAATAGAGTAATAGCTTCGATTTTTTAGTGAATCCGAGTGATTAAAAGTATGTCCCAAAGGGGAATGGGGGACAAATTTATATAGTAGTGGAAATCAAGCAAACGAGCAAGGAAACACTGTAATCAAACATAAATAAGGAAATAATAACATGCAAAATCAATTAAGAATCGAATTTAGGAGAAAAAAATTGGGTAAATCCTAGTTCATAATGAAGAACCAAAATAACCGAAAGATCTCACTGAATCGGACCCGTATAATCTCGCCATGAATGTATATAGATGAAATATAGTCCAAATATTGAAGGGTGAAGCTGATCTCCCTTGATTCAGAGATTGATATTTGCCAAAAACAGGGAAAATACTAAGTAACACCACAATCCCATAAATAATATTAAGGTAACACATAAAAGGTAAGAAAATCACAAAATGAATCCATGATTGAAATAGATTCATAGAAAATTGAGAGGGAGGCTAGGGTTTCTGAAGGAAGGAGGAGTGTCTAAAGGAGGATGCTGAAGGGAAATGGGGATTAGGGTTTGGGTGAGGGATATAAGGAAAGGGAATGGAATATTGTGAGTCGTTGATCAAAAGGATTTAAAACAGGTTGGGTCGGGTTTTGGACAGGGTAGGTTTATTGGGTCTCTTGAGGTTTGGGATTGAGGATTGGGCCAGGGGTTTGGGCATGTTTAGTCCGAAAAATAGCTCAAAAAATATGGCCATCCTTTAAATAAGGGATTAAAAGGGAAATAATTTAATGAAAATAGTTAAATAAATATATAAAATGTTATTTATTCCAATTAATACCTTAAAACATAGTATAAGATTATTAAAATGTAAAATATTATTTTAACCTTGTGAAAATGGCCTAAAATACTAATATAATTATATAAAAATAAAGTAAAATATTTGAAACATGTATTATGGATGAAAATAATAATTTTAGGAAATTAAGTCAGCATAAAATAATTTGAAGGAGTAATCAATAAATATTCAAGTAATTTAAATGCAAGAAAATCAATTTTAAAGCTTTAAAAATTATGAAAAATTATAGAAAATGCTTCTATGGATTTTATAAACTAAATAATGATGCAAAAATGATATTTTGAAAGTATATATATTTTGAGAGAATATGAGGGCAAAATTGGGTATCAACATGCATCATTCTAGGGCTAAGCATATTGAGATTAAGCATCATTTTATACGTGATCATGTTGCTAAAGGCGATATAGTGTTAGAATTTTTCAATACTGAAAATCAGTTAGCGGATATTTTAACAGCATTTCTTGAAGAAAGATTTGTTTCCTTCGTGACAAAATTGGTATTTGTCCAATTCCCGTCTAATTGTGCTAAGTGTTTTCCATAATTGTCTAGGTTTATAATTCTTTCCATAAATATTCTTTGTAATTTTCACCTGAAAAATATTTTAGTACTTGATTAGTCTGTACATGCTTTAATTGTTGAATTGACGGCGGGCTTGTAGAATGCAACTTTTCAGTTGCTCTTCATATGTCTATCTGAGAATCGAGGCGTCAATTCAAACTCTTTTTAACCCATTTCCCCATCGATCATATTTCCCATTCTATCAAAGAAACTCAGTCTCTTTCTCTGTTCTCTTTTACTCATGGCCAAAACCAAACCCTCCTCTTCCTCCTCCATGCCCAGAAGAAGCCATCACTTAAAGAAAAAGAATCAAATTGATGATCCTGTTGATGTAGAATCCTCAGAAAGCACATATCGTCTATTGAACGAGGATGATTCCAGTGATTCTCAAGAAGATATTCTCATCTTTCAAAAGAGGGCTGGAAAGCGTCCAATGAAGTCCATACCAAACAATCTTCTCAAAAAAGAGAGAAAACTGAAAGTAGAGTTTGTCCCTTAAGGCAAGATGAATTTCTATGGCCCCGAAGATAAGGCTAGGTTTGTTGCTTTCAAAGGTAAGTTGATTGCTTATGGTCGCACTGTAAGTTTGAAATCTATGCAAAACTCTCTGTGTGATGTTATCTATGTATTTGAACTCAGAAACTTGTCTCTCTATTTGCTATTGTTGGTGACATTGTCTATGAAGAGCATGTGCGTATATTTTATGCAAATCTGTTTGTGAATGACAAAGATGATCTAGAATCTATGGTTTTAGGAACTCGTATTATTCTTGACACTTATCAGTTTGAGAAAATCTTTGCAACAAAGTTTGTTGGGTATTGTGATGACCCAAAAGGTCATCCCGTGTAATTTTAGCTAAATATATGTTCCGAGGCCATGAAAGCCTCCTTTTATCTCACATCGATATGCGTGTGCATCCCGAGCGTGTAGCCGGGAATCCGTTAAGTGGAAAATTGATTAAATGATGATTTTACATTAATTATTTACATAAAGTTGACTTTGGTCAACATTTTTGGTAAACGGACTCGGACCCGCGATTTGACGATCCCGGAGGGTCCATAGGAAAATATGGGACTTTGGCGCATTCCCGAAATTGAATTCCGAGGTTCCAAGTCCGAGAAATGAATTTTTAAAGAAAATTGTTTTCTGAAAAATATAAGGACTTTTGAAAATGAAATTTGATGTGAAACCTGTGTTATCAGGACCGTATTATGGTTCCGGAGCCCGGAACAGGGTCAATATGATTATTATGTGTTATCTGTGAAATTTGGTAAGAAACGG